>JANKKI010000219.1:600000-898575 GCA_025175665.1 Cinchona pubescens
CAAAAATAACAAGAAATTCATTTCCAAAAATTCAAAGAAATTCAAAATTACTTGAACTTGTACATAGTGATGTTTGTGACATGCATAACACACCTACTATAGGAGGTAAAAAATATTTTGTCACATTCATATATGATTGTTCAAGATTTTGTTATGTTTACTTGTTGCATTCTAAAGATGAAGTTCTAGAAAAATTCAAAATTTATAAAAATGAAGTTGAATTGCAATGTGAAAAATCCATTAAATGCTTGAGATCTGATAGAGGAGGTGAATACTATTTTCCTACATTTTTTGAATCCAACGGAATAATTCATGAGACCACAACATCTTATTCACCACAACAAAATGGTGTTGCGGAAAGGAAAAATAGGATTTTAATGGAAATGGTGAATGCTATGATGTCTAATTCTGGACTTGGACAAGGTTTTTGGGGTGACCAGCTTTATTAACAGCTTGCCATATAATGTCTACATGCTATTGAATATAAAATAAAATTACTTATATTTTGAAATATAACTCAAAAGAAAGCCAAATTTAAATTATTTTAAAGTTTGGGATTGTAGAACTATTGTGAGATATCCTGAACCAAAAAGGAAAAAATTTGGCGAAAGAGGAATTGAATGTATATTCTTGGGCTATGCACAAAATAGCAAGGCTTACCATTTTATGGTAATAGAGCCAAATGATTCAATAGCAATTAATACTGTTATCGTGTCAAGAGATGCAATATTTCGAGAAGATAGATTTAATTGAATTCCTAGGCCTAAGGATCAATTAACAGATTTTGATTCAAGGAATGAGCTTTTAGAAGATAGAAAAGATGCAAATTTTGAATTAAGAAGGAGTAAAAGAATTAAAAGAAAAAAAACCTATGATCCATATTTCTTTACGTATCTAGTTGAAGATACTAGAGAAATAGTAGACAAACATATAGTTTACTGTTTTAATACAAAAACAGATCCTATTACTTATAATGAGGCAATAAAATCTCAAGATGTTGCTTTTTGGAAACTTAAGCAATACAAGATGAAATGGATTCAATCATGGAAAATAAAACTTGGAAATTAGATGACCTCCCACCTGGTTCTAAACCAATAGGTTGCAAATGGATTTTCAAAAAGAAAATGAAAGTGGACAGAACGATTGACAAATTTAAAGCTAGACTTTTTGCTAAAGGATATACACAAAAATCTGGACTAGATTATTTTGATACATATGCACCAGTTGCTAGAATTGCTACAATTCAAGTTTTAATGGCACTGGCTTATATGAATTGTTGGCCCAAAAGCAACCTAAGGAAGGGGGGGGGGGTGAATTAGGTTGTCTCAAAATACAAACTTTTTGAAGTGCTTAATGAAAATGCAAAATTTGTGCAACAAATGAATACTTAGCACAAATGATCAAAGATAAATATTTAACAATCAAAGGTTAAAGAAGAAATAAAAGATTGAGATGAAGAATATCAAACCAAACTCCCAAACTTCTCAAACTTGGAGTACATCCACTAGTAGTGCCTTTTCAAAGAAGGAGAAGGTGAGGCAATAACCTTCTAGTACACAAAGTAAGCTCACCCTTGCACCAACTAAGTTTCTCTAGTTGAGCCAAAGGGTTTTGCACTACAACCTCACTTTTGTACACTTGTTGTCCCTCCACTCTTACACTTGAAGATCACTCATTAGTCTACTCTTCCTCACACTAATTTCCTCTAGTTGAGCCAAGAGAACTATACTACCCAAACCAATACAACCCACAATATTTTAGCCTATTTCTCCCAAAATAGCTCTTACAAGTGTTTGTATTGAATGTAGTAGTTCCTCTAATCATTTGGACATCCTTGGGCTATTTATAGATAAAAGATGTGCTGAAATTTGAGCTCCAACGGTCAAAAAACTAGCTGTAAAAAACTAGCCGTTAGGGGTTCGGACGGTGGTTCGGACGTCCGTTCATGCATCCTACAGCTTGATGAACAGTGTCTCGGACGGTCATATGCGTCCTACAGCTTGATGAACAGTGTCTCAGATGGTCATATGACCTCCTACAGCTCTGACAAAAAAATTACTTCATTTCGAGCTGCTTTCTTCGGACGGTCTTGTACGTCCGATCTTTTTTTGGCTTCGGACGGTCTTCAACGTCCGATCATCGTACTTTCAATTTCCTTGTCTCAGACGGTCTTTTGCGTCCGAAGCATGTTAGATTCGGACAGTTATCTACGTCCGAAAGATGTGTTCTTCCTTGGTGTTGTCTAATCATGTTTCGGATGCTCCCTTGCATCCGAGCTCCTCTCTTTTGGACGCTCTTCATCGTCCGTAAGGTGTTGTTCAAGTTTTGGTTGTTTTTCTTGATTGTGTTCGGATAATTATTTTCGTCCGAGCCTCCCTATTTTTCTGTACACTTGTTTTCAAGCAGTTAGTATGATTTGGTCATCATCAAAACATGATTATCATAATTGGGGTCCAACAATCTCCCCTTTTTTGATGATGACAAATCAATTGGATAATTTTAAAAACAACCATAAAGTATGAAGCTTAAGACTCTTATTTTTTCCATAATTTCTCCCCCTTTTGACATCACCAAAACATAAGTGTAAAAGCAATTTATACACACAATCTCACCCCTAAAACTATGCATACAATTCAAGTAAGTAGATAGGGGATAAGTCAAGTTAAAAATAATTTCTTTCCTTCAAGAATATAAAATCAACTAGAAATGAGGAAATCTATGCAAAGGATTAACATCAAGGCATTTATCACTCATTCCTTACCAAAAGCATCCTCAAAACAAGAAAGCATATGTGATGCAATTTTTTGCGATACAAAATAATTTCTAACAAACAAGCCATTTAGAGATAAGAATGCTTCCCCTTTCTTTTGCAAGTAGTGACTTAATATATATAAATTTTAGGATACTCATACCCAAGCGCTTTAAATAAATTCAATCACATTGTTGATTAATATTCAAGAGATTATAGTTCACATTAATACATTCTCAACAAATTTAAATGTTACCCATTTCAATGCCATCTTAGCTTATATGCTTTGAACATCCTCCAGTTTGATGATCCATCTTGAATTCCTTGGTGCTCTCCAAGCATATCTACATACAAAGTTAAGCAACAACTTTTGGTAGCCAAACTTTCTTGGGTCCAATTGGATTAGTAACATGCTTAATCACCCAAATAGAATTTATTCCCAATTTTTCATTTCTTTTAACATAACAATTTTTCTTTATATGGCCATGTTGATGACAATAATTACAAAGAATATTATTATTACCATAAAAAGAAGATTTGGATTTTACAAAGCACAAATCATTTTTTCTAAAGGTGATAAAATTTTTGTTCAAAAACATATTTCTAGTTCTTTTCTTTTCAAAAACATTTTCTTTCTTCTTTTCCAAAATATCATCAAGATCATCTAATCTCTTCTTCAAAGAAGCTTGTTCTTCCATGAAGAAAAATTTTCAACAAAATTTTCTCTCAATACACATTTAGATTTGTCAAATAATTATTTTCATGCACAAGTTTTCTTTGGTCCATCAATAAAGCACCAACTTTAATTTAACTCTTTGTTCCTAGCATATGATTCTTTCAAACATTCATGCATTTTAAAAATAAATGATTCAACATCACCATCATTATCACATGAATCATCACAAGAATCACAACTAGAGGATACCTCATTATTGCTAAGAGCCATAAAAGCCATTTGAGCCTCCTCATATTCTTCTTCAACCTCTCCATCCGAATTGCAATCATCCCAAGTGATTTGAAAGTTGTTGAAGTGAGGCTTCCTTGAGTCTTTTCTCCTTTTTGATGAAGCTTTAAATGCTATGCTTCTTTTTTCCCTTTGCCTCCTCATCTTGTACCTTGTATTTCAGCTTCAATTCAAAGGAGGTTAGAGAATTGATCAATGAATCAATAGGCATAGAATTTAAAGTTTTAGACTCTTCTATGGCAATGTATTTAGGTTCCCATTCTTTAGACTAGATGTGTATAAGAGACAATCTTTTCACCCAAGGAATATTCTTTACCCAAACCTTCCAAATCCTTTACTATAGTATCATTGAACCTACAATAAATCTTGTCAATATCTCATGAGATGTCCATATACAAGGATTCATATTAAGCCACAAGAAGTGACTTCTTTTGCTCTCTTATATCTTCACTTCCTTCATGGATTTCTTTCAATTTGTCCGATATCTCCTTGGCCGATTTGCAACCTTTTACTTTGGAAAACTCATCTGCATCCAAGGCATTATACAAAATATTAATGGCTTTAACATTTAAAGATAAATTTATTTTATCTTATGCATTTAACTCATATCCAGTTTTAGGCCTTAATCTATTAGTATTTTCATCAAGAATATTAGCTTCTAAAGGACCTTCACAAATAATATACCATAAATTAATATCAATAGATTGAACAAAAATTTTCATTCTATCCCTCCAAAAAATAAAATTAATGCCATTAAACATGAGAGGTCTAGTGATAGAATGCAACTCTAAAAATAAAGCATTATTGGTTGCCATGATCTTTACTCTAATGCAATTTAAGCAAAATCGCTTAAAAGAAACTAATGCTCTGATACCAATTGTTGGCCCAAAAAGCAACCTAAGAGGGGGGGTGAATTAGGTTGTCTCAAAATACAAACCTTTTGAAGTGCTTAATGAAAATGCAAACTTTGTGCAATAAATGAATACTTAAGCACAAATGATCAAAGATAAATATTTAACAATCAAAGGTTAAAGAAGAAATAAAAGATTGAGATGAAGAATATCAAACCAAACTCCCAAACTTCTCAAACTTGGAGTACATCCACTAGTAGTGCCTTTTCAAAGAAAGTGAGGCAATAACCTTCTAGGACACAAAGTAGGCTCACTCTTGCACCAACTAAGTTTCTCTAGTTGAGCCAAAGGGTTTTGCACTACAACCTCACTTTTGTACACTTGTTATCCCTCCACTCTTACACTTGAAGATCACTCACTAGTCTACTCTTGCTCATACTAATTTTCTCTAGTTGAGCCAAGAGAACTATACTACCAAAACCAATACAACCCACAATATTTTAGCTTCTACTATTTCTCCCAAAATGGCTCTTACAAGTGTTTGTATTGAATGTAGTAGTTCCACTAATCATTTGGACATCCTTGGGCTATTTATAGATAAAAAATGTGCTGAAATTTGAGCTCCAACGGTAAAAAAACTAGCCGTTAGGGGATCGAACGGTGGTTCGGACGTCCATTCATGCGTCCTACAACTTGATGAACAGTGTCTCAGACGGTCATATGCGTCCTACAGCTCTGACAAAAAAATTACTTCATTTCGAAGCTCCTTTCTTTGGACGGTCTTCAACGTCCGATCTTTTTTGGCTTCGGACGGTCTTCAACGCCCGATCATCGTACTTTCGATTTCCTTGTCTCAGATGGTCTTTTGCATCCGAAGCACTATCCTTCGGACAGTTATCTACGTCCAAAAGATGTGTTCTTCTTTGGTGTTGTCTAATCTTGTTTCGGATGCTCGCTTGCGTCCGAGCTCCTCTCTTTCGGACGCTCTTCATCATCCGTAAGGTATTGTTCAAGTTTTGGTTGACTTTTTTTCTTGATTGTGTTTGGATAATCATTTTCGTCCGAGCCTCTCTATTTTTCTGCACACTTGTTTTCAAGCCGTTCGTACAATTTGGTCTTCATCAAAACATGATTATCATAATTGGGGTCCAACATGTATAATCTAGTAATTCACCAAATGGATGTTAAAACAGCATTTTTAAATGGTGAATTAGATGAACAAGTGTATATGGAACAACGTGAAGGCTTTGTAGCTCTTGGACAAGAACACAAAGTGTGTATACTTGTCAAATCTTTATATGGGTTGAAACAAGCCCCAAAGCAGTGGCATCAAAAATTTGATCAAGTAGTTTTGTCAAATGGTTACAAGCTTAATGAATCTGATAAATGTGTTTATAGTAAGTTTCTCAATGGAAAAGGCATTTTTATTTGTCTTTATATGGATGATATGTTAATCTTCGGTTCTGACTTACAACAAGTTAATGAGGCTAAAATTTTTTTGTCTAATAATTGCAATATGAAAGATATGGGGAGTAGCTGATGTTGTACTTGGTCAAAAATTATACGTGATCATAATAGTATAACATTATCTCAATCACATTACATTGAAAAGGTTTTAAAGAAATTCAATCACTTTGAATGTAATCCTGTTTCTACTCCTTTTGATTCAAGCATTAAGTTAATGCCAAATACTGATAAACTTGTTGCTCAACTAGAGTATGCTAAAGTTATTGGTTGCTTAATGTATGGAATGACAAGTACAAGGCCTGATATAGCTTATGCAGTTGGCAAGTTAAGCAAATATACAAGTAACCCAAGTAATTTGCATTGACAAGCTTAAGAAGGGTATTGAAGTATTTAAAGAAAACTATAGATTATGGTATCACTTATAGTGGTTATCCTTCAGTTTTAGAAGGATATTCAGATGCTAGTTGGATTAGTGATAAAGATCACTCTTCTACTCGTTGTTGGATATTTATGCTTGGCGGAGGTGCAATTTCTGGGGATCCAAGAAACAAACTTGCATATGACAGATTCCACCATGGTAGCAGAATTTATTGCACTAGTTTCTGCAAGCAAAGAAGCAGAATGGTTAAGGAATTTATTGTATGAAATTCCTTTGATATCTAAACCAATGTCTCCAATATCAATCCATTGTGATAGTGAAGGTACACTCTCAAAAGCGTATAGTCAAGTGTACAATGGAAAGTCTAGGCATATTGGCCTAAGACATAGCTATATCAGACAATTAATATCTAATGGAGTCATCACTGTAAATTTTGTTCGATCTAGTCAAAATTTGGCTGATCCATTGACTAAGGGTCTTACACGGGATCTTGTGTACAAGACATCTAAGGGGATGGGGTTAAAGCCTATATCACAAAATCACCAATAGTGGAACCTCAACTTAACGCTTGATACAATATCAAGTCTTAAGTTCAATGAGTCAAAGTACACTATTAGAGTGGTTGCAAGCACTACAATATATTCAATATTCATCCCAAGGTCAAGTGCTTGGTTATCCATAGGTTTTCAGGAGGATGAGCAACATGTTCTTAATGGACTAATGATCATTAAAGTGTTAGCTATGGAAACATTATTTGATGGTGTCCATCTATGCAAGTGTGAAGTGTGGCCGCTTCTAGGAGTTAAGGGCTTTACTCTTATAACACTAACTAAAAAGATACAGACACATGGCTATAAGAGTGTCAGCTAAATTAAATGAGCATTCATTGTTGTCAAAATCAATATGTGGAGTAAATACAACTTGTCAAAAAGGATCGCAGGTTAAAAAATTATTACATCTACCAAGCCATTCAGACTTGTGTAAATATGCTTCACTAAGTAGAGGTTCAAATCGAAAGATACCTGTATTTATGCATTGGTTTCCAATCTTGTCAGTTTATTTTGAAATGGTGGAGGAATGTTGGAGAATTTCAAAATAATTAGGAGTTTGTTTTACGTAATAACTTTTGGAAGAGTTTTTTGAATAGTAGTAACTCTTCACCTGTTTCTATATAGTAGTAACTCTTCATCTGTTAAGTTATTTTTTTGAAAAGTTGTATTGTATTCTTCAAGGATTGTAACTCTCCATGTGGTAGTTAAATTCCTAATAGGTGTGTCTCTTTATGATCAGACATGAGTCTTCTATATATATATATATCCAATTAGACAAATAATCTGACGCGCTGTTGATTCCTTGTCTAATTTTTCTCCTAAAAACTCTCCTCCTCTTCTTAAACTTTCTAACAAATCATCTAGACAACTCTGAAGGCTCTAGGTCTGATACTGTTTGTGGAAAACATAAGTCAGACAAGGGCTTTATTATATCCTACAGGTTAATTCGCAGAACTCTTTTGCACACTAATAGTAGAGGTGAATTAAACCTTAAGAAAAATGACATTTGTAACGTGCCTTAAAGCCATTTTCTCAAATTTTTGTTCCAACACAAGGAACTTCCAAACATGTCATCTTGGAAGTGGAAAACAAGATTAATATCATGGATGTGCCTTAACCTTGTCATGCACCAAATAGAATCGGGCAGATCTGAACCTTATCCATAGATCCCTTCACAATAAGAGTTTCTAGTCTCCGGAGATTAGCTATTGATGATGGAATAGAGTTAATATGCCCATTAACAGCTAAATATTTCAATTGAACCAACAATTCCATGCCTAAGGGAAACGAACCAGCCATATTGATTTTGTCCAAATCCAACACTCTAAGAATTTTGGAATAAATGAGATATAATAGGGACGTGTAGGATTCGCATCACCAGTGGCAAAGAATATGAGAGAATGGGTGCATGGGCCACAAGGGCTTGACTTAACAAAATGATTTCTTTTCAAAACAAAACACATTCGGTATGTCTTATATGTCATAGGAGTTGAAGGGTAGTAATAAAAAAAATTAGTAGATCCAGTATCTAAATCAGCAGAAGAAGCATACGGTTCATCAGAGCAGGTTATTACCTGTAAAAAGTTTTCTTCTCTTGCTTTTGACAGGCATAACTCACTCGGTAGATCATGAATACAATATGATTTGATCCTTCCTATTTGATCCTTTTTTGGAAACTATTACTAGGCTTCGACCAATAAGATCTATCAAGAAATTTTCTGCAAGATCTTCTAAGCTCCCTAGCATAGTTTTGGGTATGAAACCTTCAGCAATCCATATCCTTACCACTTTGCTGACAGGAATATTTTGGCCTTCCAAAAATACACCCAAGTAAAGAAAGCATTATTTCAAATGATTGGGCAAGTGATTGTAGCTTAATTCTAAGAAGTCCATGCAGCAAGTTTGTGGATCATCAATTACCCGTGATCTCAAACTTTTTGAAATTCTTTTCCAATTATCTTTGTTCTTATCTGTCCTCTCCAAAAGACAAGATATCGCAACAATAGCAAGAGGTAGTCCCCTACAAATTTTAGCAACTTCCATTCCAACTTCTTAAGAGTTCCTTGGGACAGCTTCCTGCAAATATCTTCATTTGCAACATTTTCCAACTTTCGTCATCGGAAGGTAGACGAAGACTGTGCGGATCACTACCAGGGTTAGCTTCCACCTGAAGTCACGTCTAGGAGTCGACTTGTCATCAAAATTCTACTTCCATTTCCATCATCCGGGAATAATATTTCCAAAGTAGCCCCAATGTCCCACACATCATCCATAACTATCAAGTACATTTTCTGCTCCAAGCTCTGATACAACTTCAACTCTAAATCTTCATTAGCCATTTGATGTGTACCATCAGTAACTTCACTAGTGTGGCTTATAATATCAAGTAGTAACTCCTTCTTTGAATACCCTTGTGAAATAGAACACCATGCGTAAATATGAAAGTAAAATGTAACATTGGGATTGTTGTAAACTTTATTTGCCAGAGTCGTCTTGCCAATTCCTGGCATGCCAACAATAGAGATAACATCTCGCTTTGAGGATACTCTTGTCAGTTGATCAATTAAAGCATCTTCTTCCTCAGAGTGATATCCGACAAGCTGACCAACTTCTGGCTTACAGCCTGAGATATTGTACGGCTTGAAATCCTGGCAACATTTCGACATCTAACATCACAATTTTTCTAATCCTAAAAGATATTAATAAAATGTATATTAAGGAGGAGTCTAATCTCTTCACGGATATCATGAAACTACAACAAATGCTGCCAATAAGTACCACTTCCAACCTCAATCAAGTCAATGATATATTCCATCTAATAAACCATATCTGTAACACGTGCACCGAGATCTTTCAATTCTAGATGCTCAGAATCCATCTTCATGAGGAATGATCTCAAAGACTATATATCTAACTGAATCCTTTGACTACGATGCACAATTGAAACAAGACAATGTTTGAGCTTCTCAGTGAGGTTTTCTTGGTGAAAATCAATGAATTCTGGTCCAGGAATTGTTGGGAAGTTGGGCCTTGGAATTCTGGGGTAGATTTCTCTAAGTTCTTCCTTGATAATCGCCATCTCATCAAGCAAATCAGAAAATGTAAGGATCGTCTCTTCTATGATGATTTTGTTGACAATAAATGAGTAATAGAGAGATGTTACACCCCTAGCACTTGCTTCAATATGCATGAGAAATTAGTTCAATGTCCTTGCTAATTATTGGATTCTCTGTCTGATGGGTGAAATATGCTTCATACACTTTCACCCCCTCAACAATAGTTTCAATGAGATCTTTCTCAAGGCACATTAGACCTTCATTGGATTTGGATTTCATTGGTATTTGGAGCTTTGTGCAACATGAGTCTGCCTTGACAATTACAATCTTTAAAAACAGCATCGAAAGAGAAATCCTTACCTTTTCTTTTGTAATACTCTTTTCAAGAAAGGATTGATAAAGAGAAGCTTTCTCTCTGGCCACTTCAACAAAGAGCATGAGGGTCAGTTCCCCATTATCTATCTTCTGTCGGGGTTGGTCTAAACTTATTCCAAGGTAGAACAGAAGCTTGGTAAGTTTGCCAACTTTGTTCTACAAAGCAATCATGCTGCTGTTCAGTTGCTGCTTGAGGAAAACCTCAGCATTGAGAAGATAAAGCCTTGCACGCAACTCATGTGGCAAAATATGAAGAAGTTGCGCATTGCGAGGTGTAATGTACTACCAAAATAAGCATAGCTCGAATTTTTGCTACCAAACCTTGCATTTCATCACTTGTTGGAGATTTCTCTAATTCATCAATGAAAGTATTATTAGAGGCTCAAGCATGCTTTGTACATCAGTCCACATGGCCTTGTTCTAGGATATAGTTGAGAAAGGAAGACGTCAAATACTGAGATCGAGTTTGACCAAGGCTAATTTTGTTGAGTACTCACAAGAATTTGAGTATCGAACTTAGGAACTTTGGATTAAGAGGATCAATATCTCGTTGTAAATCCAAAAGCCCAATAATCTTGCTTTTTGCCACGACTGTATCATCAATTTTGTTGAACCAATATTGAGAAGATTGATTAGCTATGCGTAAAGCCACAGATCCAATATGAACTATAAAATTGACAGATTTGACAATATGTGGACGCGCTTCGCCTAAGAAATATCGGAGAGGAGATATCATGTGAAGATCAAAGGCCTTCAATTGTTGCCTCTAATCTTGATCAGGCAAGATTTTGGTTACCTGGATGTTCAAGCCAAATACCTGAGATGTAATTCAGAAGATCAATAAAAAATGAAGGGATGTACGTGTAGCATTCCAATGAGCAGAAGCTTGCCGAGCGATGGTTGAGAGCATCTCCAACTTCTACCTTGAAACGTTGAATCTTTATTGTCGAGGAACTCAATAATTTTAGAGCTTTCCAAGGCCGTTTCGATAGCATTTTTCCTTTCGACAGAGAATCCTGAGTTCCTGTGTGATCTAACCGAATGCTGCTCAATTCTGCTGACGACATTTCCACAATTGGACACAACCTTGTCTGCAGTGCTACACTTGTGAATGCAAATCAACAGTTTTCTAAGACAATTCCAGTACCTCATTTTAGAGATAAGACGACGAACTAGAACAATATCCAGTGCAAGATCCCTTGGCTTTGCCATGGGTAGATGCCTGGCCGCATTAGGTACAAACGAATGCTAGAGATTTAACTATAAGAAAGTAACGTAGGGGAATTTAAAATTTTTACTTTGCTATCACAGACAACCTTGATCAATTTATGTGTAGTACGAGAAAAGTACAGAGATTATACCTTAGAATCGCAGTAAAATCTCCAATATATTTGGGATGTCAATCTACAAGCCGCACAAATGTCCAGCCTCTAATGGAATCCACGAAAATAATTAATTCAAGAATCGTCACAAGATTGATTGATCTAAATTACGGAATGCTAACTCCTCAATTTTTAAAAGTTACTTTCACATTTTTATTAACTTTTCTTACGGCTTTTTGTTGACCATACTAGTACTTATCATATATTTACATATGAGCGCTAGGCATATATATAATACAATATAATATAATAATTTAGAATCTCAATTAAATTGAGTTTAGGAAATTACAATAATTCTAATCAGTTTGGGTCAAGGGTCTATGAATAAATATAAAATCATTAGGATTTTTAATATATATTACATATTAGTTCCTAAGATTTATAACTTATTACGATTAAATCCAATAATTAACTTAATCTCATAAATTAACCCTTAAGTATCTCATACTTATCAAAATCATTTTAATTCTGAATTAATTATCCTTAAGTGTGTGACCCTTTAGGTTACCAATCACGTTGGCAATAAGTATAAATTATAATGCTAAGTTAATTAATATTAGATAAATTAAATACCTTTAATTTATCATTAATTCTAGAATTAATTAATTTGCACTTGTAAATCAAGATTGGCTTCTAGCAAATCATCATGACCACCCAAATGTTGAGATATGTCAAAGTGGTTCAACATTACCCATCTATAATATGGTTCTCATGTAATTATTATTCTTTCACCAACCTACATCCCGATTGATTCAAGGGTACACAAATAATGCCAACTCTTATTGAATTAATCAATTTACTTCTTTTTAAAATACAACTCACTTGAAATAGAATTTAAGACACTCTTAATTTTATTTCCACATTGCGCAAAGATTTTCGAATCGTAGTTTAATAAGTGTCCATACTAGGATATACCACATCTTTCCTATTATAAAGAGTAGTGAATGCTCTATTGGTCATATCTTATCTTATCATAATTCATATTATACACGAACTCTACAATATGTACGACTCATTAAGAGTAATGACTAATAGAGTCAACGTATAATAATCTACAGTCAAGATAAACTCATGACCTCAAGTCAAAGGATTATTACACTGCTATCACAAACAAATTAATTCACTGGCATTTAAACAATAATTCATGTGAAATATTCTTAACGGGTCAATCTGATACACTTATTCTCAATAAGTATCCATATATACTTATGCGCTAATTTACCGATGTCATATACTACGATTAGGGATATACGCGAATAAAATATAATTACATGATAACTATTTATCATTTCACATGTATATATTTTATTAAAAAAAAAGCCATATTACAAAATATACATAAATATAAAAGTGTAATTCATTCCTAAAACAAATTGGCTTTAGGGCATACACTAACAAACTCTCATTTGGACTAAAGCCAATCTTTCAAGTACTTAAGACCGAATGAGTTAACATGACTCTCATATTTCTTCTAGGATAAGGCTTTAGTGAACGAATCAGCAATATTATCATCTGTGGAGATCTTTTCTATCTTTACTTCATTTCTATCAATGATTTCTCTAATCAAATGATAACGCCGTAACAGATGTTTAGATCGCTGTTGAGACTTGGGTTCCTTTGCTTGTTCTTAGCTCCGTTGTTATCACAATACAAGAGTGTAAGATGACTAATGTAAGGAACCACTCCAATTTCAACTATAAACTTCGTGATCCAAACTACCTCTTTTGCTACTTCTAAAGGTGCAATGTGTTCGGTTTTTGTTGTAGAATCAACCATGGTGTCTTGTTTGGAACTCTTCTAACTGACTGTACCACCATTAAGAGTAAATACATATCCAGATTGCAACTTGCTATCATCCTTGTCAAATTGAAAGTCAGCATCTGTGTATCCGCGAACTGTCAATTCTTGGCCACCATAGTCAAGTAATAAATCTTCAGTCCTTCTTAAGTACTTAGGAATATCCCTGACTGCTATACAATGATCACTCCCTAGGTTAGATTCAAACCTGCTCGTAACATTTAAAGCATAGAAGATATCGGGTCTAATACATAACATAGCATACATTATAGAACCTATAGCCGAAGCATATGGGATCCTTTTCATGCTATCTTTTTCAACATCTATCTTATGACACATGTCTTTAGAAAGGTACACAAGATGAGACATTAGTAAGTAACCCTTTTTTGATTGATTCATACTAAACCTCTTTAGCATCTTGTCTATATACGTTGATTGAGTAAGACCAAGCAACCTCTTAGATTTATTTCTATAGATCCTCATTCCCGGAATATAGGCTGCTTCTCCTAAATCATTCATAAAAAAATTCCGGGACAACCATATCTTTACACTTTGAAGCATAGGTATGTCATTTCCTATCAACAATATGTCATCCACATAAAGTATCAAGAAAACAATGGCGCTCCCACTAACTTTCTTGTATACAAAAGGTTCATTCTTATTTTTGATAAAATCAAACTCTTTGATTGTTTCATCAAAACGGATGTTCCAACTCCTAGAAGGTTGCTTTAGTCCATAAATAGACATTTGTAACTTGCATACTTTGTTAGGATCTGTGGATGTAAACCTTTCAGTTGTATCATATACACCTCTTCCTGCAAATTCCCATTAAGAAATGTAATTTTTACATCCATTTGCCAAATTTCATAATCATAATATGTAGCTATCGCAAGTAAAATCCAAATAGATTTTAGCATTGCAACTGGTGAGAAAGTTTCATCAAAGTTAACTCCTTATCTTTGTGTATAACTCTTTGTCACCATTCGCTCTTTATAGGTAATCACATTACCATCTATATAAGTGTTTCTCTTAAAAATCCACTTGCACCCATCGACTAAGGTCCAAATCTTATTGTCATTGTGGAATCCATTTCAAAGAATGGCTTGTAGCAGATTTCGTGAGTCCTTATCACAGATAGTGCTCTTCGTAAGATGTAGATTCATCATTCGTATTGACTAATGCATCATTGTACCCACTTACAAGGAACTCTCATCTCTTTGGAGCACGACGTATCCTCGTAGTCCTATAAAGAGTTTGTGTATCATTAACTTCATCTTCTATCACATCATTATGTGAGTGAAGCTCTTGTTCCACTTGTTTATCAATACCATATTGTATTTTTTGAACTTCTTCAAGATCTATTTTGCCCTCACTTGACCTTTCAAGAATTAACACTTTTCTAGAAAGACGAGATGTTTGAGACAAATAGATTTTGTTCAATGGGATTATAGAAATAGGACCCAAAATCTCCTTTGGATACCTCACAAATAGGCATTTATCTGACTTAACTTCAATTTTGTCAAATTCTACTATCTTCACATAAGCACCGCATCCCCAAACCTTCAAGTATGAAAGTTTAGTTTTTTTTTCCAAACCATATCTCATATGGAATGTAATTAACATCTTTTGATAGAACAAATATCGATTTAGTAAATAGGAGGCGGTATTAAGAGCATAGCCCCAAAACGATTTTAAGAGGTTTACAAGACTTATCATTGATCAAACCATATCCAATAGAGTTCAATTACATCTCTTAGATACACTATGTAGTTATGGTGTATAAGGAGTCCATTGAGGTAAAATCCCATTCTCCTTGAGATAATCTTAAAACTCTTGGCTTAAATATTCTCTACCTTGATCAGATCGAATTATTTTAATACTTTTACCAAATTATTTTTCAACTTCATTCTTGAATTCTTTGAACTTTTCAAAGGTTTTGAGCTTATACTTCATTAAGTATACATAACCATATCTAAATTGGTCATCCGTGAAGGAAATGAAATATGAAAAATCTCCTCTTGCATGAATTGACATAGGACCACAAACACCGGTATGTATCAGTCCTGGTAATTTAATAGATCTGCCATCTTTTCAAGTAAAAGATGATCCAATCATTTTTCTAAGTAAACAAGATTCACATATAGTCGTATGATTCATAATCAAATGATTTCAAATAACTATTACTGCATAATTTGGTAATGCGTTTCTCATTTATATGGCCAAGTTTACAATGTCAAAGGAAAGATTTGTTTCAAATTATCAATTTTAATCCTTTTTGGAATTATGTTGAGAATTAGATTTTCTATGTCTAGAATATAAAGACCATTATTCAAAGAAGCAGTTTCATACACAATGCCATCACGTGAAAAAGAACAACATTTATTCTTTTGCATAATGACAAAACCATCACTGTCTAAACAGGGATTAGAAATAATATTTCTAAGAAGAGATGGAATATAATAATAGTCTTTAAGTTCTAAAACAATACCACTAGGCAAAGAAAGATAATAAGTCCCTACGGCTAATGCAGCAACATTTGCTCCATTTTTCACGCCCAGGTCTACTTCTTCCTTAACCAACATTCTACTTTTCTTTAGTCCCTGCATATTTTTACAAATATAAGATGCTGATCTGGTATCTAATATCCCAGTAATCTAATTTTGAAGTAGAAATATTGTTCTTAATCATAAACGTACCTGAAGAAGAAGCTTCATTAAACCTTTTTTGCTTCAAGGTATCAATATAGGTTTTGTAGTTCTTTTTCCAGTGCCCTTCGTTTCCACAACTGTAACAAGTACCCTTGGCCTTGTCCTTCTTGATCACTACTGTTAGTTTTAACCCAGACTTGGCTTTCACAAAATCAACTTTGGATTTTTTTTTCTTCTTATTAGAAGAATCAATAACCATTACTTGTTTCATTTTCTTCTTATTAGAAGAATCAACAATCATTACATATTTTCTTTCTTTCTTGATAGTTGTCTCAATAATTTTTAACATATTTAACAGTTCAGTAAGAGTTGTGGATAACTTTTTCGTGTTATAGTTCATAACGAACAGTGAAAAGCTATCAGGTAGAGAGTGCAAGATCAGGTTTACATTTAACTCATGATTTTGTTTAAATTTCAATCGTTCTAATTTTTCAATTAGTCCGATCATGTTCAGTACATGAACCGTTACTAAAGTACCTTCTGCCATTTTACAACAGAATAGCTCTTTAGAGGTCTCATACCTCTCATTCTTTGACTTTTCATCAAACAACTCTTTGAGATGAAGAATCATAGAATGAACATCCATGTCAGGCTATGTTTCTTCAATTCAGAAGTCATAGCAGTCAAATGATACAAGTGACTGTATTATTGTCCTCTATGTGCTTACGATAAGCATTCTGAACTGCTACATTAGTATTATCTATTGGGACATCAGGAAGAGGTTGATCAAGAACATAGCCAATTTTCTCGTACTTGAGAACAATTCTCAAGTTACGATGTTAATCCAGAAAATTTGGCTCGGTGAGTTTGTAATCATGTAAAATAGGACGTAAATTGACATTGCTACTCATATTCTACAACATATAAATAAATAAAGTATAAGAATTTGTTATTTATGCATAAACAAACCAAAATATAATATGGTCTTCTTTTAATTTAGTTTTATTTCCCTCCCACTATTTTAATTCAAATCAATAACCCTCACATATTGATTTGGGAGATATCACATAATATTTTGATCTTGGGTATACCCAACAAACCAAAACAATTTTGAAAGGTAGGTAACTCTTATCAATTACAACATTTTGTAATTCGTAAATAGTAAGGTATCAACTCTTTGATAGCACATCTTATGTGACTTCTAACCTTTGCCTCAAAGACATATAATCTTGTGTGTGCCCAACAAAATATATGTCTCCGTTAAATCATACCCATTATTTAGAAATCTCGTCTCATAGTTCAAACATGTTCAACGTAGAGTAACCTTGAATTAGCCCAACAAGTTAAATTTAAGAAGAACTCTAGTTTGCTGCTATAATAATAGAAGGCAACTTATTTATTGACTTAATATTAATTTAAGGGATTTTCTTTTATTTATTTTACTAAGTCTCGTCAAAAGAAAATCACGAAAACATTCCTAAACAAAGGACATCAACTTCATATGCTCAATGGAGCATTCAGCACCAAATCCTGCAGGAATGGAGGGAAAGGCGAGAATGTCTACGGGTTCTCTCCCCCACTCCCTCGCCAACTGACGAGCTTCCATGGTTTGTTACCAAGCAAGCTAGTACTGGATAAACATGTCAAACCGTTGACTCATTCGCTGCTATCCTGCCAAGATTTTCTGTAAGATCTCTTCTTAAGTATGTTGTGGCTCGAGTTCAGGCTCATCCTTTGAATCGGCATCATCTTTGTGATATAGATGTATGGGGGGAGTGCATCTAATCGGAGCTCTCGTACCCTCCATCAGAATCAACATCCCAGGCTTTAGCTTATCTTCTGTTGGGTCTATCACTACAATGCTTTCAATATACAAAGTAGCAATTAGATAGGAAGGCCATATGCTAGACTACTTATTTGTGAAAAAATAGGAAATCTGCTAGAAAATAAGTTGGCCCACATCTATAGACTTGTTGGTAGCAATATAGTTTAAGAGATTGGCCCGCTCCAGAGTGACAGTATTTTAGTGCAAGATGGCTGATTGGGACGAGGCGTGTACAAAGGAACTTAAACCAGAAAACCAAGAAGGTTTATGCATATTCGCATTGAAGTGCCTAGCCACATTTCCATTAGTTGTGTAGGTCCATTCAATGGTACCATTACAAAAAAACACTTGTAATTTCACTTAACTCTATGTTGGTGTCACAGATGTTTAGCCATTCATCATTGCGTAATCTAGTGATCTTTAAAATTCTATTTAATTCATTAGTAGAGACATCCCGTTCTTTGCATCGAACATAGATCCTAGTGTCACTGTAATGGTCGAAATTTGCATAGAATTCATAAACCACCGGTATTACTGTATCTATAGGAGTCGAGGTGAATGGTTCTACCCACGATTATGAATGGTTAACTTAATATCGGGTACTCCTGCTAATAGTACTTGAATGCCCCTTCTTGATCACAGTCCATTTTGAAATATCATTATCATACTTGTGTTGTGCTGCAACATTGAGAAATTGCCTTCCCACAATTTCCTCATATATGTTTTGACGTGCATGCCCAGACAATGAAGATGCTCTGGCAGTTTTTCCTGTGGCTAGTTTCTTTCCCGCTCTTGCCATACCTACAAAATATAAATATGAACATCATGGCCATCCAACAAATAATCCAACACCCTACACTTAAACAAAATTTCAACTCCCAAACAAGCCCTAGAATGCACAAGATGTAATTTAAAAAAAAAAAACTGTGCCCAAAACTAAGGCCTATACACATACCAAGAACATTTTTATGCAAGAAAATTGACTAAAAACAAAGCACAAGGCAAAATTAACATTTTCAGAATGGAATTCATGCACCAATGTCTTGTGATTTAACATTTTTATTCATTGAGACAATTTATCAAACACATGGCATGCATAGATAAAGAACAAATTTTTTGTGCATGTAATTGACATGCAATCACTCCTCAATCAACAATTCATGCATAATTCACTCAAATCACACATTCAGAATTCAATTCATAACAAATCAAATCAATTAAACATTAAAACTTAAAATCTTTCATAATTAAATTAAAAACCAAAAATGAAAAGTATGAGAAAGGCTTAAGAATTTCGTATCTTGATTGAGTGCTTCCTGTGAAAAAGAAAAGTTTGTGGTGTTACTTTGATGAAAAGAGACAAGAATTGATGTTGGAAAGTATCAAGGGAATAAGATGGGTTAAAATACATTCTAAATGGAAGGAGAAGTCTCTTGTCGTATGTTGTGTATGTGAAATAAGGGTTTAACCCTTACAAAGAGCCATGCGCACATGCGCGATGGCAAAGAGCACGGTTGATACGTTTGGCCTTGCACAAGAGTCGATAGGAGCAAATTCTCTTCTGGATTTTACGCACATGCACACCCAATGGTATGCATGTGTGTAAAATGATCCTTTTAAGCACAAAGTCTTCACTCTTAAATCACCCATACAACACACAATACCTTTAAATGACCATTTTGTTACTTTAACTTGTTAATTAAGTTGATTTGGTGTTCCATACTAACAATACAATAAAACTATGCTAACCCAACAAATAAAATAACCAAAATAAGACTTCAAAAATAAACAAACGAAATAAAATTTAAATGGATATAGGTTGCCTCCCATGCAGCACCTTTGTTTATTGTCATTGGCTCGACTTGATACTGTTGCTTCTTCTCAATTAAGTAACTCCCACATTGAGGAGTCGAAGAATCTTCCTTTTACCATTCTCATAAAATGATGGATTTAACCTTTTTTCGCTCTTTTAGGATCCAAACAAGTTGCTCTTCTTGCAGTTTGCTAAGTTGACTAGAGATGATCACCTTGCCTTATCTTTCAAAAATAAGTATTTAAGGCGACCAGGAAGGTAATTGTAATCCGAAATTGTTCCCTTTATCAACTTTTCATTAGTAGGCGGTAAAGTATTAGAACCTCCATTACTTGTCCGCTGTGACTTGGATAAAGTTCCCAATTCTATCACTGATTGTTGCAAATTAGTAGTGAGCAACAAATTCTTTATTATTTTCCTCAAGATGTTCCTTAAGGTTCACTTCCACCTCCTTATTGTTATTATGTCTATAAATTTCTTGTACTGGAGGCTTAAGCACGCCAATTACAGAAAAAAGTTTAGTATGGTCCGAAGATTCAACATCATTGTAAATATTAAATTTATCACTTGTATCACCAAATTCCATGCTAAGAGTACCCTTAAGAGCATTGATCTTAGTGTAAGAAGTAGCTAAGAATGATCTTCCTAATAAAATAGGTGCAATAAAATCACTTTTTTCCATTTCTAGCATATAAAAATTAGCAGGAAAAACCAAACTCCCTACTTGAACTAAGATAGCCTCCATTATTCCCTTAGGATAGGCTAAAGATCTATCGGCCAGCTGAATTACAATACCAATTTTATTCAATGGTCCAATTTTCAATGCATCATAAACGAAATATGACATTATATTAATAGATGCACCTAAGTCTACCTGGTTTTTTCGAATTGTGTATTGCCTATCTTACAAGAAATAGATAACATATGTGGATCCTTGCACTTTTTAGGTAAAGACTTTTGATTGATGGATGATACATTTCTCCCCACCTCTATCTTCCTATCTTTCTTCTCTTTTTGCTTTCTTTTGTGTGTACACAATTCCTTCAAAAACTTAGCATACCAAGGTATTTGTTTAATAGCATCTAATAAAGGAATATTTACCCCACACTTACGAAAAGTCTCGTACAATTCTCTATCAAGATACTCTTTTGAAAACTTCTTCAATGATTCAGGAAATGGGCGTTCGGTTTATATTTTGGTCAGACAGTAGAACTACCTTTTGCTTCACCGTTGCTGCCTTTCTTATTGCTTGGAACAACCTTTTTATCATCTTCGGTCTCAACACGTTCAGGAACCATTTTATGCTGCACCTCAACCTCCTTGCCACTCCTGAACACAATTGCACTTACGTTGTCCTTTGGATTGATAATTTTTTGAGAGGGCAATTTTCCAAAACTCTGCGCTTCCAACTGGTGCTAACAATTGCTTGATACTGGTCTTGGTGTCCCATTGGAATTGCATAGTATTAACAATCAAAGCATTTAATATTTTCTCTAAAGACTTACTAGATTGAGCATCCGAATTAACTTGTTGTCTCTAAGAAAATGGAGGTCTATACGGATGAAAATTCTATGTCGGATTCCCATATCTCAAATTGGGATGATCCCTCCACCCAGGAATGTACGTGTCATGATTTACTCAGGGTTGTCCTACAAATCCTCGTACGACATTTACCTGCACTTGCAATTCATCTTGTAATGTGAGACACATATGTGTTGATGTCCCTCATTTGAAAAAATTCCACAGGGTTGCATAGTATGCGCAATTCCTAAGCCAATTCATGCACAAAAGAAGTTAGACTAGTCATTATTTTTTCTAACGAAGAAACATTTGCCTCATTAACATGCTTGAGAGGTTATTCGTGTCTCATTCCAAACTTTTGAGAATGTGCTACCATATTTGATATGTGCTGTTGGGTAGCTTCAATGGTCAAATTATCCAACGCCCCTTCACTTGCAGTGTCGATCATGTTCTTCTCATTTAGCAACAAACCTTCATAAAAGTATTGAATTAATAAGAAGTCACTTATCTGATGGTACGGACAGTTGTACATAGTTTCTCAAAATGCTCCCAATATTCATACAAGAACTCATCATTGAATTGCCTTATGCCTCAAATTTCTTTTCAGATATTTACAGTTTGGGAAGCTGGAAAATATTTTGCCAAAAATAATCTATTCATTTGTTCCCAGGTTGTAATGCTGCCTGATGGTTGATCTAACAGCCAATACTTTGCCTTGTCCTTGAGTGAGAATGGGAATGCTTTCAATTTAATGTGCTCCTTTGAAATCCCAGTGAGTCTCATACTTGTTCAAACTACTTAAAACTCCTTAAGATGCTTATTCAGATTTTGACCTAGTAATCCATGAAAAGAAGGCAATAAATGGATTAGTCTAGATTTTAATTCAAATGTAACATTTTCATTTAATAACTCTTATCAAGATATTTAATGCACAGAGATTGTTGATTTAAGGTAGGCGTTGCTAGTTCTGTAAGAGCTCTTTGTGCCATGCGTGTTTTTCCTTGGTGTTTTAGATTGTCAGAAAAAAATGAAGTTATAGAGTTGATCTTTCCGTATCTATCTTTCCCTTAATTCCTTCCCTAATTTGTGTACTGTTTTCAGGATTTTTTTATCAAATTAAAATTCGACTTGTCCAGTAGATCGTGTTACTAGCATACACAATTAGCAGAAGAAATAACAACAAAATAAAAGAGAATAAAAGCAGAAATCAATGGACAAAAATAAATCAAACCATTCCCCAGCAATGGTGTCAAAATTTCTAGTGCAGCTATTGCAAGCTCCCAAAAATAAACCAAATTCTTCTTATAAAATTTAGTAGCAGCGAGTCCAAGTCATCCCACAGAGAATGGGGTTTATTCTTGTGCTCAAAATACAAAGAGGGGCTTCTTGAATACTTGTAAACTAAAAACTAATGCAAGAAATTAAGAATCGAAGGGAATTCAATCAAAGTAGAGTCTTGGTTCCAGTCATATCCACTATGAAAATCCTATCAATTGATCATCGACACCAAAAGTTAATTCACTTCTCATACCAAATACTAATTGAAGAATTAACCCAAATTTCAGTTCAAAGTTGATTCTAATTTCTTGTGTATAAGAGACAATTTTTCAACACGCGATCCAATTAACCCTAACTATTAAATTAGCTCAGACATCAACCAAAGGTTACTTAATAGAAGCATTAAAATCAACAAGAACAATTAGACTAATCAAACAAAAATACATGCGGTTATTTTAACTAGTTGATTATTTTCCCTAAATTCAATAAAGTTAATTGAGCAATCATTAAACTTAGTTGCTTCACATATTGGATTAAACACATGCAATTAAAAAAAATCTAGCTGTAGATTAATTCTAACAAATCAGTATTATACAACAATAGCAAATTAAAAAGAACAATCATAAAATTAATACAGAAAAATAATCAATAGACTTGATATGAAAATGAATAAATTTAAGTACAAAGGTCTCACAATTTAATAGGACCAACCATGGGTTCAATTTCCTTAACCAAGAAGAAGGTTTTAGGCGCTAAGTGCCATGGAAGAATACATAATAATGACTACTGAAAAAACTAACGATAAAACTAAGAAAAATGGATGATTGCCTAATCATGCCTTATAAGAGGTATTTATAGTGAATACTAGGATTACAATCAGAATATATAGATAAGAACGTGAAATCTTTGAAAAAGAGTCTAATCGGATGAAGGAATCTGGCAAAAATAAAAAATTACATAATCCTTCTACGTCGAGTGCATGTTCGTACATGTGCGGGCCTTGCGCCTCGCGCATGTGCACACTCAATAATTCTGAAATTTTGCTCTCTAGAAACAACGCACGTGCACTGCTTAACCCTAGCGCATGGGCGCTGCTTAACCCTAGCACATGTGTGCTAAGCCTTCATACTACATTTCACATTCGGGTTCGATTTTGACCTTGATGCTCTTGGAATTTGGAAAAGTGTAAAACACAAAAGTTGTAGTCTTTCTCTTGGCTTTCCAACATATCTTGAATCAAATCAATTGGAGCTTGGACTTGAAAGTTATGCTTAAAAACAAATCAGCGTCAAGGTTAACTACATACTCGTGCACATTTTGCCCTTAGAATTTTCTTTCATCTTTTTCAACCCTTTTTTACTACAACCCTGTAAAAACCAAAAAAAACCAAATTAAGCTCAATAATAACTCAAATCTTGCTTATAACACAGAAAAATGCGATAAAGGACATATAAAAGTATAGAACAATTATGAACTTATCAACGGTTCACATTTGCTTTACAGTCATCCCGGACATTTCCCCTTTGGCCTAGTGACCGATCCCATACCACTTCAATTATGTTTGATATAATTTCCTATCTCGTCAATATTCCCGTTATTTACCCACCAATGTGGACCTTTTCCATTCTTTATTGGTGGTGAAACATACAATGGCTGAATTTACACTGGCCAATCCTAATTTGGAATGTTCTGAAAATTGTGAATCCTCACCATGTCAGGGAATCTCAGTCACTTCTAATCCCTTAAAGGTAGAAAAGTAGCGAACTCTGACTGCCGTTCTCTAGCAACCCATGTCTTAGGCACTCCAAACACCATCTCCCCTTGAGGCCTGACAGTAATGTAGGATCGATTTTCTAATCCAGCATTTGAATTTTGTTGAACTTCTCCTTTCTCCAAGGTTTGCTCAGGCCTAGTGTTTCCTATCATCACAGCCTTTCCTTTAGCCGTGTTTCCCAATCTCTTATTACTTGTTTCTCCATGGAATGAACCTTCAATTGTACCATTCAACTATTTCTCAATTATCTCGTGTGATAACACCTGGGTTGTCGCTTTGAGGACCTCTCTCTTCTCCGTAGTGGTTAAGGGAACTAGAGTTGACAATATATTAACCACCAAATCTGAGGCAACACTTAGCCTTTTAATGCTGATGTCTAGATTATCGGTATTGACAGACTGTCACACTTTCAACCATTTTGTCCACAACCTAGCCAAGATTGTAAACAGCCCTGGTATTTTCATTCAACTTGGAGTTCATCTCCGACCATTCCTTCGTGTCCGTTCGTTTCTTTGTTTGTCCTTCTCTCTACCATTAACTTGAATTCTGCATCTCTTCTTCCAGCCTCCTTGACCATGTCCTCTCTCATCATGGTCATACTATTCTAAACTAGCACTCATCATCATCCCACACATTTTTTCCATAAGGCACTTCGGTAGCACTTTATCTGTGGGGATTGCCCGACTGTGGGAAGATGCTTGCTCCTCAGCCTTACTCTCCTTCGTCACGCTCTCCTCAAAATTGAGGATCCCTTTATCGAATCCTTATCCTTTGCCATCTGTACGCTCTTAGCAATTTCAACATTCCCACCATGCATGCCAAAACTTTGTTCGTACAAATTTTTAACTATACAAACCGAGAGTGACAAACAAACCAATCTTCTTATTCTTAAATATTGTAGGGCGTGCCGTTCAATATTAATGAGTTCCAAAATGCGCCTTCGTAACCTGATTTATCAAGGATTGCTGTTTGTCTGCCTCAAATGAGATTAAAGACTTAAAATTAGTCCTTGAAACTGAATTGCAAACTTTATCAAAATTTGGGACTAAGAACAAGGATTTCATTAACTTATAATTACAATAGAAAAATAATAAGGCATTTTGCTAAACATAATAGAAAATTTCCTAAATTGATTGACCATTGAAATATATCGATTTACAATTCCTAACACGTCTATGGCTATAACCAACGAGTATTCTAAGACCAACAACTATATTACTCCTAACCTAAAAGTAGAATTCCTAATGAATAAGTTCCTAAATCGAGTGTGGTTTTTGGGGAGTTCTTTTTCTTGGGGTGATTGTTGGGTGTCCCGAGGTTTTTTTCCTTATTTCTTCTTTTTCCTGTAGCTGCTTTGAGTAGTTACACTTTTTAGTTCTTGCATAACTGTTCCTTCTAAGCAGATCTCTCTCTTTCCTTGCACCGTACTGCCCACGGTCTTCCTAGAATGGTCGTGTCTATTTTGGTGAAGATATATGAGCTACGACCTTCTCCTTTGCTTGGATCCAAATCAATCGTCGTATCTCAGTCTTGCACAATTTTAGCCCTACTCCTTGATTTCGGCTGAAGGTTGTTGCCAATTTGGTTCAACAGTCACCAATTAGCTCGAAGAGACCACAAAGTATGTGGAACTGGTCTTCACACACATTGAAGCAAGTACTAGGGAACAAGTGCAGTAGTTTCAAATTTTCAATGGCTTTATTGAATTTTTAATTATTGAAGAAGGGAAATAATAAGGTAGATTCAGTCGACAGTCCAACTTGTAAACCTTATGGTGTGGATTAAATTTTATAAAATAAATGGCATTAGTTGATTTAAACAAGATTTGATAACATTTAATCTTTATTACGAGATTTACATGTAGGGTTTAAAAACAAGTCTACCTAAATATTTTTGATTGAGGAAACAAGCACTGTAAGAAAAAATATCAAGTAAAATTTAGATCAATTTATCACATAATTATCTCCAATAATCATCCTCGAGCTATCTGTCTACGGTAAACACATCTATTTTTATGGTAACAACTAACCGGAGAATCAAGTGATTAATAAAATATTGTAGGACTAATTCTATTTTGTACCCCTCAACTTAAATATAATTTTCACTTGTACCTTTAATTTTAGTTTTGGATATTTTACATTCTCAATTACCGAATTGGTCCACTTCACATTGATTTTTAACATTGTCACTCATCACCAAACATAACAGAATTTTTTAATGTGCACTCAAAATATTGTACCAACATTAATATGCATTCCAATGAATCTGTTGATACACACGAAAAGATTTTATTAATTTTAGTGACGTAAAAAATAAAAAAAAAATAAAAAAGGTGAGACAAATTTTATTGGAGATACAAAGTAAAAAGTAAATACAAATTGAGAGGTGCAAAAAGAAGTTAATCCAATATTTTACCTTGCTACAGAATATCACAATTGTCTCCTTGGACTTTTTCCAGATCAGCTAGTTCTGCTTGCTCTCATTCTATGAAGTTACCGACCCTCTATTCCAGCTCCCAATTCTACATGCTCATTTTGGCTGATCTTACTTTCTCGATTACTGGATGATTCTGGATTACTGAAAGGTCTTATTCATATTGGGGAAAATTTCAGAAAATCATTCCACCAGACATGCCAGATGCCAAAGCTGACTCGAATATTGCAAAATATCTTTCATTTTATTTTCTATTTCATTCCCTATCTCACTATTTAATTAACTGTTAAAATTTCTTTTAAATATAATTATGAATTTTAGCATAGAAATTTTGATCGTTCATTAAGTAATGAGATAGAGAGTGAAATAAAAATTAGATCAAAAAACCCTTAGCTCTCAAATATCTAAAAGCAATTGCGCACAAGTTGAAATTTCAGGTGTGATTGACAAATAGAATGAGAAGAACAGTAAGGCTGCATTTGATTCCTTACCATTGAAATTGAATTAGAATCACAATCTTGTAACATTGAATTAGAATCAAAATCTTGTAACATTGTGAATCTATGAATTATAATTCCATAAAGATTAAAATTCTTCCATTTAGTAAACTTATAGAATTAACATGATATTCATTTAGAATTCAAAATTTTTTGTTTGAATGAGAAAAAATTCATTGAAAAATAGAATTGCTTATATTTGGAATTTGCTAGTTTCCTTTTCAGGAATAAACGATGTTAAGTACTATCCTTCTTTTAAAACAAAAAGGAAATTTGCCTAGATTTGCAAATACTTTTGAAGAATGATAAGATCTTTTTCCTTTGTCCTTTAAGTTTGGTAGATTTGCATTATTACTAAAATACTTTATCTCCCATAACATCACTTTAATATAATATGCTCCTTGCTTAAATTGAATACTGAAAATAAAAGAAAATGATAAAGATTTTAGAAAAATGCTTGACCACAACATCAAATTTAATACTTGCCATTTTCATGTAATTTCTAAGACAATGGTCTTAAATGTTACTCCATAAAACAACAAAAATCTCATTCATGCAGAGCCAATTGTAGATAAAACATGTATCAATTTCATTCAAAAGTGAACTGCTGCATATAAAAGAGACATTTCAAAAATTAAAATTATATAACATAATCTCTCCGTGGCACCAGTACTAAGTACACTATGGTTCGGGGCTTTAGCAGGTCTATTGATAGAGATTAATCGTTATGGAAAATTTGTTATATTAAGTTCCTAAACAAAAAATAACATACTAATACACTACCTAAATATTTCTATTATCCAAGCTCAAACTCAAGTTCCACCGCAAAGAACACAACTGAGAGATAAATTGGATCTATTACATGCAACATTTGAATCTAATGTTACTAATATAAGGGAATAAGTGACATTTGGTTTATCCTCTTGAGAAGAGCCTAAGAATCTCTCTTCTGATCCTCAAGGTGTCATCTAACAATCGAATCACTGATCCTCAGACGGAGACTTGATGATTCTCCGAATCGCCTAAAGCATGAAGGCAGTACAAGTCAACAATCTGCAAACAATTTGATTATGGGAAAAATATAAATTAACAACATAATGAAGAAGAGGATAGTTACCAGGATCAATGATGCTAAGGTAGGACAACCAAAAATACTTGCCACATGCTGTTCCCATATCAAAATTGTTTACAGGATATTGGGTGGCAAACATAATTAAGAATGTGATTTTACATAAATAAATATAAATTCAAACTCAAAAGAATGTCATTACACAGTCTGATTTATTGCCTCATATGCTAATCCAAAGGCATTAATACAGTAACCGATTTAGGACAACCTCTAGCCAAGTAAAGCCATTCACCATAAAGGACAAGCATCCATGTGGAGGAGAGAGAAGGAGATTTCCACAACTGCAGCACAATATAAAATGTGCCGAATTTAGCATTTTTCTCATCAAAGCAATTCACTCACGCATTCATAAATCACAATAAGCTGGAGCATGCAGGTAAAAGAGCCGAAGGAGCACATGTAACAAAATTATGATAACAGAATGCAGTAAAGTGATTCCAATCAACCAATGAATCAGAACCAACATAGAAACACAAACTTCTTCCTAACTCCTTTTACCAACTCTAAGTTACCATTAAACTTTCTTGAATTCTCACCGTCCAACAAAGTCAAAACCATTAACACTTACTAATACTATTCATTTGATAAACGGGAAATAACCAAAACCCATGAAAATTTATGCTATTCTTCATCAGATATAGAGTACTGCAAACTAAAATTAAGAGTAGAGCAGTCATCTTCAAAACAATATTAGACCATGATTTTCAATTTTGACCATTCAACTCCAATGAATTTTCTTTGATCACGATAACTGATCCAAAGGACCAAATGCTAATATCCCATAAAGAATCAACAGTAAAATGATAATCTACTCATTCAAGAGCAATATGGTCCAAAAAGTTTTGACATTTATCCACCTCCCACCAATGGCTTTAATTATTCAAAAGTTGAGTTTTACCACGTTGACACAATACGTTGATAAACCAATTATTCAATGGCATCAATCACTAAGACAAACTAAGATTAGTCAATATATGAAATCCATCTATGACCCACATTACCAAAAAATAAAAAGTAAAAATCCAGAAGGTGTTATATCAATACACTAGACAAACTAAGATTAGTCAAATAATTATAGGACAACCGCCAAGTAAAAATATATTGTTCAGGTCATCATTTCTCTCATACAAATGATCTACTTCATAAACAAGTTGTAAAATTTGCTCATTAACCATGTGTTAAGAATTAAAATCCCATAACAGCTAGACCAGGAAATATACATAGATAATTAATTACTATGATCAAAATACTCCATCAAGTTCATGAGTCTTTGGCAAAAGGGGTAACCCCAGATTTGAACTACACAAATCAACAGGAAAACAAAAATAAATAAAACAACAACAACGAAGGAAACACAAAAACCATGCAGAAAAGGAAGGAAGAGGAGGAGACGCTGCGGAGGAAGGGAAGATAGAGGAGCAGCAGCAGGGACTACAGAGATTCGGTGAAAGAGAGAGCAGCGATATTTCATTTTCTCACATTTGTATTGTCCAACCCCTTTTTTTCTAATACACCAATTAGATCCGCGCCTCAACTCCGAAATTGCATGGATTTTGAATTAGAAATACCAGCCCCAGCTAAAGAATTATAATAGTCGAATTAGGTCATATAGAATTTGAATCCAATTCTAATCCACTTGACGAATGTAATCCAAACAGGAGAATTGGAATTAGAGGCCTCCAATTCCAATTCTATGACTCAATTTAACGGAACCAAACATACCCAAAATTGATTTTAAACAAATGGAGTCTTGAAGATTCTTTGGAACAAAGGCACTTCCGAAAGCATTTTCGGAAATAGGAGGTTTTAAGTATTTTTTTTCCCCTTTTGGTAGGATGTTTGTGAATTGTTCATGAAATTTCTACCTTGAGATGTTCAGCCTAGCTATGCCTATTGTTCTTTTAATGGGAATTAGGCACATAGATTCATTTTTGTCCATATATCAAACGCTGCTGAGATTACGTTTTGTATTAAATCGTTTTCCAAGTTAATGCTACTTACATGCTCATGGATTGGTAAGTCTTGTGTTGCTGACATTAATGCTAAATTATCTGGAAATGTAGTAGTTGATGAGAGATTGAATCCAAATTTTACTAATCTAGGTTTTTTACTAGTTCAGAGTATATGCTGGCAGTTCAAATAAGTCGCTGATAATGAGGAAATTGGTGTTTCTCAGAAAATTTTTTTTCCCCTGGAATTGTTTATGTGATCGTTGAAGTGTTGAATTAGTAAAAATTGGCATTGGATCTCTCGTTACACTTTTTGGTATTACACTCATATTACACTATGTGATGGGGTAATATTTGTGGTCGTGACCTAGTGATAAGAAAGACCAAGTAAATTAACTCGTGTTCTCAAGTTCCACCCTTATGGTATTGTAAGTTTAGTAGTGCACCTATACCGAAGATGATAAAGTAACAAATGAAAGTCATTGATGTAGGAAAGAAATTCGGCCGAAAATTTAAAATCAAGGAGGTCGTGATTTGATAAGATCTCACTTCGACAAATAAAAGTCATTGATGTAAGAAAGAAATCCGGTCGAGAATTTAAAATCAAGGAAATCGTGATTTGATAAGATCTTACTACGTGGACTGACTTTAGAAAGTGAATTTAAAATTTTACTTTATAAAGTATTTTCCTAAATTTCCTGTCTCTTATACACATCTAGATGTGGAGTTGGATTTTGAAAGGACAAGATTATATTGATATATGTTTTGAGGGATTACCTTATAATTTTTGTAAAATATTAGGGGACTAAAAAATAATTTTTGTGTAGGTGCTTATAAATTTTTTAAAAATATCAAAGGATAATTTCGTATATTTTAGGGACAAAGTTATATAAATATATAGTATTTAAAGAATACTTTATAGTTTTTGAAAATTTGAGGGAGGCAAAATTTAAATTTTATAAGAGTGTAATAAAAATCTTTGTAAAATTTTTAGGGGCACAGAATATAAGGAAATAAGAGCTTTGTACGGTTGAGATGATAATTCCATTCAAGTCCATTTCTCGGAGCCTTCATTCTTTCTTTCTCTTCCCTCCAATTATATAATTGGGTTGAACTCTCTTAATATCTTGATTCACTTTCCAATCCAATAGTTGACATATTCACTAGAGGTGGCAATGGGCCAGGCCACCTTTAGTGGGTCGGGCTTTAACCTATCCGGCCAGGGAGTAGTACTGTAGCATGGCCGGGCTTGGGCCACGGAGTGCCAGCCCCGGCTCGGCCTGGCTATTGAACAGTGACCGGCCATCTCATACACGGTTTGGTGTGTCAATGGTTCAACCCTTTGACCCCGCCCGACTTGCAACGAACTGTAGCCCTCGGGCCGACTGTTCTAATTTTTTTTAAAAAAAATCTATTAATGACAGTTTTATCCCTCCAACAGCTATAAAAAGGCTATTTTTCCGGGTAATGTTGGAAAAAATTTTCTATAAATACCACACAAGTTGTTTTTCCAACAAATCACACAACAATTTCTCTCTGCTTAATCTTATTAGATCTGTCTACTCTCTAACTCTATCTCCAAGTGCTATTATAATTTCTTTCATACTACTTAAATTATAGGAAAATTCTACAATCTCTTTTAGGGAACCATTCCTTTGGGCTTTAAGGGCTTGTACAGTACAACACTATGTGCTTTAAAAACTTGTATTGTACAAGTCCTTAAAGCCAAGAGAATTGTTACCTCAACGAGACTGTAGAATTCTCTGTATATTAAATATATAGTATTTTAAAAATTTAAAATTACTCTTATGTTGAGAGCTCTCTTTGAACATTTGGAGATTTATCCAAAATTCAAATAGTGAAGTGCTCAAGTGGAGTTCAAGTACTTGCATAAATTGAAATTCAACATTTCAATTTTCAAGTTAGTTTTTTCATATTTTTTAATTTATTAATTGTCTTTATCAACTCTCTTTTTTTTTTTATTGTTTTATTATATTCTTTTATTTTGAAAATTTAGTAGCTTGCATCTTTAGTTTTCATAATACCAAATATTTGTTTCTTTATTTAAAATTTTTTTCCATTACAAGAAAATGGAACAAGGATCACAAGCACCCCACATCCTACTAGATGGTCCTACAATATTTGTTGATTTAGATAATATAGATAACCAAAATGAACAAGCACCTACTAAACAACCCACTACTATTAAAATGAAAAGTCTTGTTTGGGAATTTTTCATTTTAGATTAAGAAAATCAGAAAAATTTGTAAATTATTTATTCTCTTTTACATCATTTATCTGCACAAAATACACATCTAGATGGGTATAAGAAACACTTAATAGGCACATTAGTAAAAAACATAGTGAAGCTTAAGAAAAATAAAAAATGGTTCAAACACAAATATACACAAGGTATGGTAACGGACAACTTTAAATATTCACATGAAAGAAATAGAGAGGAAATGGCTAAATGGATAGTTAGAGATGAATTATCTTTTATTTTGAGTGATCCATTTAGCAAAGTTCCAATTTAGAACAATACATGCACCAAGCCTGAACCCACAATTTAAAAAGGTTGCCAGAAATACTTCTACAAGTGACATTAAAAGAATGTATAGGGAAAGAAAAATGAATTCAGCTACTCTTCAAGAGGTACTAATTGTAGAGTCTCTTATAAAATGTCAGAAGCCAAGACATCATCAATGAAAATTATTTTATATCACTGTACATTGGATAGATGTAGATTGGCATTTACAAAAGTGAATTATTAGTTTTAGAATTTGAAAACACCCTCACAATACCCCAAATTACAAGATTGATTACTAATTGTGCCCGTGAATATGGTTTGCTTGAAAAAGTTATATCCATTTTCTTTTGATAATGGCTCAAATAATACTGCAAGCGTGCCTATGTTAAAAGATGTTTTCAAACCTATTTTAGGTGGTGAATTATTTCATAATAGATGTGCATGTCATGTACTTAATATTTTGTGTTCAAGATGGTTTAAAAATGGTTGAACAATACTTTAAGATATTATTAGTCCAATTAGAAGTGTTATTTACTTTATTCGTTCATCTACTACTCGTCAACAAAATTTTAAATGACTTTTTTAGAAAATGGCATGAAACCAAAACATTTTTCAATAGATGTACCCACTAGGTGGAATTCCACATGTCATATGTTATCAAGTACTTTTGGTTCTGAAAAATTACTTTCCACATTTTACAACGAGCATATTGGTTCAGTTAATGCAACTTATTTGGGCGAGGAGGATTTTAATCGAGCTAAAACAATGGTAGAAATTTTAAAGCAATTTGAGAATGTTACGAACTTGTTCTCCGCTACTTATAGACCTTCCTCTCATGTTGTTTTACTTGAACTAAGTGTTATTAAAGTTGTTTTTCTTAATCATAAAATGAATGAGTTTTTTGATGATATGATTAGTGCAATGGAAGAAAAATTTGACAACTGTTATGAATATATTCCATTGTTGTATTATTTGGCATGTGTTATTGATCCACGTAATAAATTGATATAAGTTAAATGCTTTCATTAATATTTTAATAATCATAGTACCACAAATACCATAAACAAACAGTTACTCATCTAAACTACTAAAAAATCTTTTCATGAATTATATGATAATTCACAAACAAAACTCCCCCATGCAACAAGTTGCATCTTCTAGTTCATCTACATCAGATTCACAATATGCTATACCTCATATAAATGTTAGAACACATTTTGATCCTCAACAACTACTCTTTGCTTTGAAAAGATCAAGAATTGAAAATATTAATGAAGTAACTCAATATTTAAGTAATCCACTACATACAGGAGACGACGAATTCAGGCTTCTACAGTTATATCGGAAAGTGCTTTTAATGCACTTGGAAGACTTTTAGATGATAGAAGGGCTTGAATGACGCCTGGAACTTTGGAAATGTTGGTGTGCTTAAAGGATTGGTTAGACACTGAAGAAAGAAAATAAGGATTAATGATGCAAGATATGACCAAGATACAGTCTCTTAGTAGCAGTTCAGAGTCAAATTGATATATAATATACATAGGATTTTAATGTATTAATAATTTTTTATTTGGAGGTAAGGTTTTATGTCCCCCTCCTTATGTATGTAGTAAATAGCTTATTAGTTTAATTTAAATTATTAGATTAGTTTTATAACTTGTAATGATTTGGAGGTAATGTTCAATGCCCCCCTCCTTGTACCTTTTTTATAATATTAATATACACGGTAGGGGTCTATACCAAACCCCCCACCATCTCAAAGTGGTTTTTTCCTAATTAAATATTTTTACTATATGATTAACAAATAATAAGTTATAATCATAAGTATTGACTTATACAACCAAGAAATAACTTGGTCAAATAAATACTCATTTGGAATAATAAAATACTAGTAACTAATTTCGAATTTTGATTTTTGAATACTAACTAACAACTTTAGTTTCGAATAATAAGTATTAGTTTGGATTTTGAACTTTAATTATTAATAACTTGGTCTAATATATAAGTACCAATTTTGATTAATAAAGTACTATAAGAGACGGCCCGGCCCATCGCCACCTCTACTATTCACCAACCATAAATGCTTGAAAAGTCAACTGTGGAAACTAGAACCTGATGAATCTTCTCCAACAAGTAACAGGATGTGGAAGACTTTTTAATGGCACCAAGTCAACTAGGACTATAGAAAAGAGTGTTTGGGTGATGGGGTTCGAGAGTTTCAGCAAATATTTCTTATTTTAGTGTTTTCTCCCCTTCATTTGTATGTAAATTTTGCTCATTTATAAAATTTCAAGTTTCTACATTTTTTTTTTCTATACAGAGTATGAGACAGAAAATCTTTTTTCAAAATTCTACATTGTACAGATTTTTTTCTTACAAGTTCAAGAAAATTGCACAAGCAATATTTGCTGGAGATGAGTCTTCATCTTCTTCCAATTTTGAGTCTTCATCTTCTTTTGATGCGTTTGATTATGCCTTTGAAGAGGTTGTGGAGAAATTGGGCTCTCTAGATACAAGATCATTGTTGGCTTCTGCCATTTTAAACATCTTGATTCTACCTTTGAAGAGAATGAGAAATTGACCTACTTGAATGTGGGATCATTGCTTGATGGTCATGTAAAATTTGTTCATGTTAGTGTATCTCCTAACATCAATTTATTTTAGCGATGAATTATATTTTTATATTTATATATATTTTGTAATATAACATTTTTCAAATAAAATATATATGTGTGAAAACATAAATATATGATGTAACTATTATATTTTATTCGTGTATATCTCTAATCGTAGTATATGAGACTCATACATTAGAACATAAGTGTATGTGGATGCCTATTGAGAATACGTGCATCGGATTGATCCGCTAAGAATATTCCATACAAATCATTATTTAAATGCCAGTGAATTAATTTATTTGTGATAGTAGCGTAATGATCCTTTGACTTGAGGTCATGAGTTTATTTTGATTGTAGATTATTATACTTTGGCTTTATTAGTCGTTACTCTTAATGAGTAGCACACACTGTAGATTTCGGGTATAATATTAATCATGATAAGCTAAGATATGACCAATAGAGGATTCACCATCCCTTATAATAAGAGAGTATATCCCAATATGATCACTTCTTAAAATACGATTCAAAAATTTTTGTGCTAAGTGGAAATAGAATTAAGAGTGTCTTAAATTTTATTTCAAGTGAGTTATATTTTAGAAAGAAATAAATTGATTAATTCAATAAGAGTTGGTATTATATCTGAACTTCTCTTGAATCAATAGGGATATAGGTTGGTGAAAGGATAATAATTACACGGGAACTATACCACGAATAGGTGATGTCGAACCACTTTGACATATCTCAACATTTGGGTGGTCAAGATGCTTTGCTAGTGATAACTCTAATAAACTAGAGTTATTTTCCTCTAAATTATAGCATTTTGATAGTTTAAATTCTGAAATTGGATAAGTAATTAAGGATTTTTGTTAATTTCTTTCATATGTATTTGTCTTTTCGTTCTTGAATTAATTATGGTAAGTTTTGTTAAATTTTTAGTTTAATTAAGTGCTTAATGGTGTTAATATTATGTAAGTTAAAAATTAAAGGTTAGAAGCTGAAAGAAACAAAGCTCAAGGGAACAGATTGCAAAATGGATGAAAGGATACTAGAAGGAGAGTCGAGATCGTGGTCTCGACTATTCCAAACCGCGATCTCGACTCAGGAATTGGTTTTATTGTTTGAGAGTTGAGATCGCAGTCTCAAATGTTACCAGACTGCAATCTCAACTCATTGAGAGTTACAATTTTAAGGTTAATTTTGTAAACTTCCAGCCAAAACCCCCTAATTTTGCCTTCTGTAAGGCTGCACTATTTAAGCCAAGTAGAATTAGTAAGAAGAGGGAAGTAGGTAGTAGTAGTAGATAGTTTTAGTTAGTTCTAGATAGATTAGGATAACTTGAACTACAAGTTTACTTTTTCTAATAGAAATTTCTCTTTACTTTCATCTTAGATCTTCTTTAAATTTCTTGTCAAGTTCAAATTTTGATTAGACAATTGTAGTAGGTGAATCACAAGCTTCACGTAGATATAATTTTTATTTTCTTTCTTGTCCAATTTAGTAAGAATTTCTTTACTTTCAAATTAGGGTTTTCAGGAAAATTAGGGTTCTTGTTAATTTCTTGCTTTCTATTTAATAATTTTCAATTTCTAGCTTTAATTTCTAGTTAATTCTTAGTGGGCTTTCTTAATTTCAATCGAAAATCCAAAAATAATTACATACTGTTATTCTAGTCTAGATGTTTATAAGAGATAGTTTAGAAATGAATGCTTTTAATATTCAAAGTTTCTATTTTGTAGTCTTTTTAGTTGAGTGATTAACTTGTTTTAAATTTTAGTATTAATTTGATTAAATTAGATTAGAATTAAAATTACAGTTTTCATTAGAATAGTTCTATCATCTATCATTCGATTTTGCTTAACTACACAAGCACCCTTAAATCTTGGTAATTGCAATCGACAATTTTCGGGGGAACGATCCCTACTTCCATTTACTACAAGTTGACAACCGTATACTTGCGGGATGCCATCTAGTTAGTAGTAGGATTTTGCTATTTCATTGATTTATAACTAGGTGTGTTAAAAGGCATCAGCTAGAAACCTAAATTAATTAATTGGAGAATTAACGATAAATTAAAGGTTTTTAATTTGTCTAATTCTAATTAATTTACGATTATGATTTATACTTATTACCAACGTGATTTGGAACCTAAAGGGTCACACAATTAACAAGGATAATTAATTCAGGATTAAAATGATTTTGATAAGTATGAGATACTTTTGGGCTTAATTGTAATAAGTTATAAATCTTAAAAGCTAATATGTAATACATATTAAAAGTGCTAATTGTTTTATATTTATTCATATGCCCTTCCAAACTAATTAGAATTATTGTAGTTTCCTAAACCCAATTTGATTGGGATTCTAAATTATATATATATATATGCCTAGTGCTCATATATAACTATATGATAACTACTAGTACGGTCAACAAAATGCCGTAAGAAGAGTTGATAAAAACGTGAAAGTCGCGTTTAAAAATTGAATAGCTAGCATTCTGTGATTTGAATTAACCAATCTTTTGACGATTCCTGATTTAATTATTTGTGTTTATATCATTAGAGGCTAGACGTTTGTGCAGCTTGTAGATCGACATCCCAAATATATGGAGATTTTACTGTGATTATAAGGTATAAGCTCTATACTTTTCTTTATTTTAATTTGATTAAATATTTAGAAAATACAATACCTTTGAAAATATTTATTTAATTCAAATGAGATTAGAATTGGATGATTTGTTTAAATTTTAGAAATTTATTATGTTTCAATGAGATTGGAATGTAATAAATGTATAATTTTTTTTTTTAGAAATTGTTTCTAATATAAGTTTTGAAATTCTATTATTTAAAGGATTATTTTCTAATAAGATTGGAAAATAATAATTTTTCTCCATAAAATATTTTCATAAATAATTCAAAATTTGATAATTTCAATGAGATTGGAATTATGAAGTATAGTGATTCATGATTAGATACTAAATCCGGATTTATATTTTTATTTAATTATTGAATTATATAATAGCATGATGGATGAATATGGACATAAAACCAATGTGATTGTGTTTGATTCAAATTCAATAGTTGGAAATTTTTAAATAGGGCATGCGTGTCTTGCCTTTCTCTATTATTCTGAATGTAATTCATTTCTTATCTCAATCCCCTCGAATGTAACTCAAGATATTTATTGACTAATCATGTATTGTACATAGAGTTAGGTTAGGGATAGGATTGAATATCTAAAATGTTTAGATAGAATTATATTTGTAATGTACAAGATAATCGAGACGGCGAAAAGGTACAACTACGAAGGAAATTTTCAAAAGTTGAAAATTACCCTTAGAATTTGACCACCTAATTTCCTTTGTGATTCAAGGAAGCAAGTTTAGTAAAAATCCATAATCGACTATGGTTTTGTACATGTTTTATTTGTTATATGTTGATATAATAATATTGCCTATTTAATTTGATTTCTTTGGCAATTTCGTTTATTTACTGATTAGACATTTTAGTTGGTTTTATTTAATCTAGGTTTAATTTTTGTCGTGGTATTTTTCTTTATTATTGTGTGTATTCCCTTAAGGGAATAAGTTTTTTTCTTGATTATTGTAGGAGTTATTTCTACAATTTTCTTGTCTTTCTTATTATCTTAAGAGCGAATTCTATATTTTGTTTTGTTTGGTATCTATTACTCTAACTTCCATTCACGACAAGGGTTATTTGTAGCGGATACTGCTCCAAACGTGAATTAAATCTAGAAAACCTTTTCTTTTTTCCATTCTATGCTTTTATTTTCGCATTAAGGACAATGTTTATTTTTCAGTGTGGGATGGGATAGTTATTTGGATTTATAAGTTGCTTGGGGTATTTTGCTTAGTTTTACTGCAACATTTTGACTTTTCTTTTGATTTGAGAGCTTTTCAACATTTTTGTGGATTAGTTGAATTTTCGAAAATTTTGGAAATTTTTGCTTAATATGTTTTTCCATTTTTCGGCATAATAATTCTTTAGTTGAACTATTCATGAGTGAGTAGTCGGTGTCAATATTTTTCATTTATGATTTTTAAGAATTTTGAGAACTAAGCCATACATTAATTCTTGATTTGGGAAACTTAGGAAAATTTGTGTAGACTTAATTGTATTGCATCCTGGAAACATTACTTTATTACATTTTCGGGGCAAATTTTTAGATACAGTAACCTGATTTGATTTTAAAATGAGGGTAGAGCTTTCTTTGATCATTTAAGCATATTTAGCCAACCCTTTTTAATGTTTTTATCCATAGTACCTTGTTTGAGCCTCGAATTGTTATGAATGGAGAGAAATACCATTTGCCTTCTTGCATTTAAACTTGGTTTACCTACCCTTATTGAACCTAATAATTTCTTAATTGTTCTATCCTAAATTTTACCTTTAAGAAATTTATTACACACATTAATTGTTAAGGGGACATAAGGGTGGAAGATTATGAGAAGAGGGTACTGTACATTTATGAACCAAAATAAGGTATTGAAAAATTTTTGAGGGAAGAAAAATAAATAATGAAGATAGTTGATATATACAGGTAGTGTCTATCACTGGTACCTGTAACTGCAGGTAGTGCCCATCTCACAGTACCTGCGTGTTTATATGTTGTGGATAGTGCCTACCACTAGTACCAGCACTGTGAGTCTCTTATAAAATAATAATATGATGCATAAATGTCCAGAGGAATGTTGGCATATTTGGCCAATCTAAAGAAGGGGGATTTATTTGCTCATTGGTTGTTTGAAATTTTTCATGGGTGTTTGTTACTCAAGTGTGGGGTTGTGGATGAATGATGTTTCGCATGTAAAGAGAAGTTTTATTTTAATGTGTGGCCACCATTACTGTAAATCTCTTGTTCTTATTTGTTATCCTTTCCTTTCTTGGATTAACCAGTACCCTAACCTACTTTATAAGCTAAAAAGTCCTATCCAATTTAAATTGAATCTATTGCCTAGATTGGTGGAGAGTGTAACAAGAGTGAGTTATTAGCTGTTTAGAAAAATTTGGAAGGTTTACATGATTTAATCTATATGTTTTCAAATCGAAGTTTTTGGATGGCTATGCACACGTACACACGAATCTCATGTTCTGATTTTTATTAGCATTTGAGCACTTGGGTTTTTAGACCACTACAAAAGATAGTTTGGCTGATGGTTATTTATGTGGATACGTGGAGGGATATCCGTTGGATGAAATTTGGATATTCTTAATTATTTTAATTTTATGTTTCCTCGAGAACGATCAAAGTATAAGTATGGGGTAAATGTATAAATTCATAATTGTTCTATACTTTTATGTGTCATTTATCGTGTTTTTATGTGTTGTAAGCAATATTTGAGTTGTTATTGAGTTTAATTTGGTTGTCTTTAGTTTTTACATGATTGTATTAAAAAAGGCCGAAAAAGATGGAAAGTATTAGAGAAAATTCCAAAAGCAAAATGTGCACTAGTATGGATCTATCTAGAAGCTATTTTGTATTTTAAGCATAACTTTCAAGTCCGAGCACCAATTGATTTGAATCAAGATGGTTGGAAAGCCAAGAGAAAGAGTTACAACTTTTGTGTTTTACACTTTTTCAAATTCTAAGAGCATTGAGGTCAAAATCGAAGCAGAATGTGAAATGCAGTATGAAGGCTTAGCGCACATGTGCTAGGGTTAAGCAGCTCACGTGCGCTATTTCCAGAGAGTCAAAATTTCAGAATCGTTGAGCACACTCATGTACGAGGGAGAAGGCAGAAGGGCTACGTAATTTTTTATTTTCAGCAGATTTCTTCATCCAGTTGGACTCTTTTTAGGCTGATTTCACGTTCTTAACTGTAGACAAGGATTGTAACCCTAGTATTCACTATAAATACCTCTTATAAGGCACAATTAGGCAATCAACCATTTTTCTTAGTTTTATCATTAGTTTTTTAGATGGCATTATTATGTGTTCTTCCATGGTATTTAGTGCCTAAAACCTTCTTCTTGGTTAAGGAAATTGAAGCCATGATTGGTCTTGTTAAATTGTTAGACGTCAGTACTTAAATTTATTCATTTTTATATCAAGTGTTGATTATTTTTTTGCATTAATTTTATGATTGTTATTTTTAATTCTCTACTGCTACAGAATAGTGAATTATTAGAATTAGTCTAAAGCTAGATTATTTTTAACCGCGTGTGTTTAATCCAATTTGTGAAGTAACTAAGTTTAATGATTACTAGACTAGCGTTATTGAATTTAGGTAAAATAATCAACTAGTTAACATAATCGCGTGTGTTTATGTTTGATTTATCTAATTGTTCTTATTGATTTTAATGCTTCTATTTAGTAACCTGTCTGGATTAATTTAATAGTTAGGATTAATTGGATTACGTATTAAAAATTAACCAACATTAGGAAAGAAATAAGAATAAACTTTGAATTAAAATTCACATTAATTTTTCAATTAGTGCTTGGTATGAGAAGTGAGTTACCTTTTGGTGTCGATGATCAATTGATAGGATTTCCATGATAGATATGAGCGGAACCAAGACTCTACTTTGATTGAATTTCCTTCAATTTTAATTTCTCACATTAGTTTTTAGTTTACAAGTATTCAAGAACCCCCCTCCCCTCCCCCTTTGTATTAGCACAAGAATATCATTTTCTGTGGGATGACTTGGACTCACTGCTACTATATTTTATAAGAAGAATTCAGTTAATATTTGGGAGCCCGCGAATAGCTAAACCAAGCAGGATAATCAATTAAAAGAGTCTTGGAAGTCATTAGATGATGGTAATCTTGATCAAAGGGTGCAGGATATAGTTCATCCCAATCATTGGATCCTACACATCAGATGGTATCGAAAGCTGTACCCCAAATGGATCGATCGAATTTATGAATTTTCCAGGTGGTTTTGCTTGCTAGATTTCACCAAATTCTCAGGGAACGATCATTAATTGACCATGGAGCATATCGTCTGGTTTACTATTCAGTACGATGAGGTATGCATTCATGATTTCCTAAAAATGTGATTGTTCCCTTACTCGTTGACAGGAATTGCCTTCGAGAGGTACACGAGGTTGCTACCAAACTCGATCAAGGAGTGGGACATAATGGAAAAGGCCTTTCATCAGCAATTTTATCATTGTGAGCTAGAATTTAGGTTCAATGATTAAGCTCAAATTGTACTACATTGGTAGGCATGGTGGGGATTAACATGATTAACATTGAGTTATCCATGGGGTAGTAAAGTCGGTGTCACCCAGAAACCACTCTAAGGACCTAAGTGTACCTATGCCTCTAAATACCTGCATTAGATGAGCAAAGATACAATCATTGCCGTTTTGCTTGGAACAGGTACTTCCACTCCATATCTAAGGTTAACAACTGCAGTAACGATGTGGTTATTTTAGATGACGATCTGCTAGGAGAATCTGAGTCAGTTACACTAGTCATCGATGGTTAGCCTCAGACATGGGTTAGGAAGAAGCAGGCTCGAGAACCTGACCGTGATAAAGGCCACAACTAAGTTCGGGGAAGTACTGATTCCATCGAATCATCCATCTGAAGGAGGTTCCACAACTACTAATGCGATTATTGAAAGTTAGGATTATACTAACTAGGCAAATGTTCATTCGAGGCTTGGTGATCGCAACCATAAGGCTGACGGTTATGGCTCAAGATATGGAGGGAGACCTCCATTGAGGAGTTATCGGTGAGGTCGAGATTGGGTAACTACATGGAGAAGCCATGTATATGAAAAGTTTAGGGAATTGGGTTACGTTGAGTATAGGAAAATCAGTGCTGAAAGAGTCGTTGTCCAGCATTACAACGGCAACATCGGGAAGAAAGCTTGGATAGGGCAGGGACAGAATATAAGAATGGTTTAGCTGGTCAACTCTAGGAAGAACAGGTGGTCAATGGTTCAAAATCTAAAGTTTTGGAAAGATATCGACCCCCTAATGATGACAAAAACACAGAAAAAGAGGTATTAAAAGTGGAAAATATGCAAAAATGATAGAAAAATAGGCAAAAGAGATAAGGATAACTAGGTCAACCAAAGAAAAGAAGAGCCAATAGCTAACAAAGGAGGAGTAGAGTCAGCCAAAAGATCCAAGGATGGTGATGAAATGGAAACAAGTAGCAAGGTGCAGACCATGGTGAAAATCGATGGTTTAGAGCTGATGTTGGTAAGCACGGTGATAGCGCTACCTAAGAGTTTTATGGAAAATGTGGAGCAGCCTTATTGCATAGATGATTAGGAAGAAGTGAATCGGTCAAGGGACGTGGAAATATTATTGATCGAGAAAGAGGAAATGTCAACTACACTTGAACCATTGGAAACTAATGAAATTGAGGGAAGTGTTCAAATTAAAAAAATGACCAAATATGACTGATAAGGTGGTATTGACTAAGGTGAACGTGAAAATGGATTATTATTTGAAGCTGTTATTCATGAAAGGCCACATGCATGGAATACCAGTTCCAAGGATGATGGTCAACAATGGAGCTATAGTAAACATCCTGTCGGCCAGCATGATGAAGAGATTGGGAAAGACAATAGAAGAATTAGTTCCGACAGACATTTTTGTGAGCAATTTCACAGGAAGAGCTATAGATACTTGGGCCATCCTACTCGTGGACGTAACCATTAGGTCTCGGACAGCTATATCGGCCGCTTTTTTTGTAGTAGAAACTTCATCATCATCCAATAATACCTTGTTAGGAGAGATTGGATTCATGCTACGGTTGTATACTTGATCACGTCCACCTTAGTCAACATTCTACTACATCATTCTCACTAAATCAAATGCTTCTGTTTCAGAATGGAGACAAAGAAGAACTGGTGAAGGCAAATTCGAAGCCCTTAGCGGTAGGAGTACACGCAGTTAAAGCAGTGTATTATTATGGCAACATCGGTCCCTACTAGATTGTTAAAAATAAATTGAATGGGAAATTTGAGGTGACAAAAATGATGTTGCTGATTGCGGCAAAAAGATAGAAAGCTATGAACAAGGAGCTATTTCGATCGACGAACATAAGCCAAAGGCTAGAAGAAATAGAAAGTAGCTCCTGCAATGAACATGAAAGTTGAAGGAGAAAGCGAGAGTCATATACTGAAAGAAAACCACAATAAAATTTGGAACACTAAAGATGAGAAAAAAAAAAGGATGTGGTAAAAAAAAATATAGATTGGTAGTGCATTGTGGCGATGTCATATTTGAACTTGATGATAGAGAGCCTGTCCAGCATGGCAAATAGGTTGGCCTTTCAGTCAGCAGACAGGTAAAAGATGAACTAGTCTTTGTCCCACAGGTTAAAGATTTTATGGTAGATGTGGACCTGGAAGATGGCGACAAGAGTAGGCTGATGTTCATTTGTGCTTATTTGTATATAGACCGGAAGGAGCAAATAACTCAATTGTTAAAAGAGTTCATCAATTGTTTTGCATGGGACTACACCTATATGTTAGGGTTGGACAGACAATTGGTGGAATATAAGATCCCTTTAATGCCCAGTTTGAAGCCGTACAAGCAACTCATAGGTAGTTTTATAATGATATACCAGCCAAGCTAAAAGAGGAAGTTGAGAACTTATTAACGGTTGATTTTATTAAGGTAGCAATGTATATGGTTTGGCTATCAAATGTTGCCCCAGTCATCAAAAAGAATGGGAAGACCAAAGTTTGTACAAATTTCAAGAATCTCAACTTGGCTTCACCAAAAGATGAATACCTAATGCCGACATGCTTGTTGACTCGTTTATAAGGAATAAATTCATAACTTTTGCAGATAACAATGTTGGGTACAACCAAATGATTCCCATTCATAGCCAAGGAAAATGTCCACAAAACAGCATTTCGATGTGCCCTAGTGCTTTGGGCATATACCAATAGAAGGTGACCTCTCAAGCTTAAAAATGTATATGCCAGGTCTACTCACCTATCTAGAGGGCAATGAATTACATATTTCATGATTGCATTGGAGACTTCTTGCAAGTATACATAGATGATGCAATGATAAAGTTACCAAGCTTTGACCAGTATTTGGGACATTTGCGATAGATATTTGTTAGGATGCGAAAACACAATCTTAAGTTGAACTCCTTGAAATGTACATTCGGGGTCTCGACTGCGAATTTCCTTGGGTTTTTGAAGCATAAAAAAAGAATAGAGGAACGAGAATACAAGTCAAAAACCGTAGTGGAAACGTAGCCAGAAAGGAGTAAGAAGGAGCTTCAACAATTTTTGGGGAAAGTGAAATTTCTTCTGCGGTTCATTTCTAATTTGGTCGGTCGAGCCAAAGAAATCTCACCATTGTTATAGTTGAAGTCGACCAAGCCTTTGTTTGGGAAGCACAACACAAGGAGGCTTTTGATGCATTGAAATCATATTTGGTTGAGCCACCAGTCATGATGCCACTAGATCTGTCGAGGCCATTAAAGTTGTATATAGCAGTGACTAATGATACACTTGGATGCTTCTGGCTTAGGATGATGAGTAGTATATTACTTAAGTAGAATTCTTACTCCTATAGAGAAACGATATAAACCTATAGAAAATATATGTTTAGCATTGTATTTTGCTGCACAAAGACTTCGGCATTACATGTTGTCGATTGTTGTTTATGTAATTTCAAAAATTGTTCTAATTAAATATATGTTGTATCGATCCACTCTTAGTGGCCAAATTGGTAAGTGGGCCTTATATTTCATAGAGTACAAATTTGTGCGTGAAAATCAAACCACTATTAAAGGACAGGTGTTAGTCAATTTTTTGGCACAATACATTTCTAATTTGGTCGGTCGAACCAAAGAAATCTCACCATTGTTATGGTTGAAGTCGACCAAGCCTTTGTTTGGGAAGCACAACACAAGGAGGCTTTTGATGCATTGAAATCATATTTGGTCGAGCCACTAGTCATAATACCACCAGATCTGTCAAGGCCACTAAATGTCTATCCCCAGTGGTAGAAGTGCGCTGAACTCAAAGTGATCTAGAGGGTCATTGTGTCTTATGTATATCAACAATTATAATACAATTTTGACATCTTCAAAATTGAAGTAGAAGCCGAATGGCGAGAATATATTGTCTGATGCTTAGAAAACCCCAATGGTTATACACCCTGAAAAGTAAAAAGGCAGGCAACCCATTATATATTATTAGATGGAGTGTTATATTGATGAGGGAAAGACAAATTACTTCTGAAGTGTTTAAGTAAACCCGAAACATACTTAGGCATGTCAAAAATATATGAAGGAATTTGTGGGTCACATCAAGAGGGTAGGAAGATGATGTGAATGTTGCAAAGGCATGGTTTGTATTGGCCAACCATGATGGGAGATAGTATAAATCAATTCACAAGAGGATGCATGAAGTGCGACACACGCATCTATACAGAGGGTATTGGCTAGAGAAATGGAGATCATTGTGAATTCATGACCTTTTAGATACTAGGGAATAGATATAATTGACATGATTTTGCTATCTTCATCATAACAACATAACTACATCATGAAGGTGACAGATTGTTTTATAAAATGAGTTAAGTCAACGTTGATAAGGGAACTAGACTAAAGGATGGTAATAGGGTTTGTTAGGGAATACATCATTCATCATTTTAGCTTACCTGAAATAATTGTGATGGATTATGCATTGTTATTTACTGCGACACTTATCAAAAAACTTGCAAAAAAAACATGGGTTCAAAATCACACATTCAACACTGTATTTTACACAAAGCAATGACTAAGCTTAATCGATGAATCAAACCTTAAAGAATATCGTTGAGAAAAATGATTGAAGATCACCCGAGATGCTGGCATGAATTGCGCCGAGGAGCTTTGTGGACCTACAAGACTGTCATATCAGACTAGCACAGGTATGTCCCCTTACACATTAGTCTATAGTCACGATGTATTTTGCCTATCGAAGTTACTCTTGGTGCTTTGTAGTTGGCTCATCAACATGGCTTATTGATTGATAGCTATGTTATGTTAAATGAGATGCTAACCTTAAATGGAGAAAGATTGACTGCTTTAGATCATCTGGAGGCCAATAAAAGAAGAGTGGTTGATTTATATAACAGGACACTAAGTTTTTCTAGCTAGGTGCCTGAGTTTGGAGGGCTATCATTCCAATAGGTAAGAAAGATACAGCCTTGACAAACGAAGCCCAAATTGGGAAAGGCCGTTTATTATGAAAGAAGTATTGATGGAGGATTGTATTTACTTGCTGATTTAGATGGAAGTGTATACAAAAAAACCAATTAATGGGGTATATTTAAAAGAATTTAACCCCTCAGCATGGGAATGCCTAACTAAAGAAAAGAAAATGGTTGTTTACAGATCGGCTGGGTTAGAGTTACCTTATGAAGAGTAACAGACATGAGACCAAATTAGTTTCGACCAAGCAATAAAGAGATACAGAATTTAAATGAAGGAATTAAACAAAAGCAATAGTTGACAAAAGTACAAAGTCGACTGCAATGCCAAATATCACAACGGATAAAATCAGTCATTGGCTTTATAGCTATTATGAAGTAGAAATCCAGAAAAGACCTGTTACCCATAAAGTACAGAAAGCTATTTAAGCAATTGGAGCTGTGGCATCAGATACTTGAGTAGAAGAAGGTTGGAGAGGTGTAGTTTGAACACTAGAAGAGTCATTACCAGCAGCGGCGGCAATACCTGTATCATCGATTGACTTTGTGTTTGAGAATTAGGCACCTAACTTGGCTCATCTGTCCCTAAGATACTGAGGATCTGCTGTAAAAAGAAGTATATACATCTATCATGCGGTTGTTCTCGGTATCTGTACTTAATTTATCAAGTTCTAGTTTGAAGAGCTGACCCTAAAGTGTCTCCAGTTCGATCAACACAAACAAGGTTGAATTTCTCTTCAAGGCCATCTTGCACTCTTTAAAGATGCTTCTTTTACTTGCCTGATCTCATTGAAGGAAGACTCTTCTTTTTTGTTAATTTCATCAACGGACCTATTGAACTCTTCTATTTCGGCAAAGGCTGGCTTCACTTTATTGTTTTGGGCATCAAACTGTTCTTAAGTGGACCAACAAGAAGCCAGAGTAGAATTGATTCATTTGTAATCCTCAAACCGAGAAGGCAAAGAAGCGATGTATGAATCCAACACTTCGATCTTTGGGATGAGCTTAACATCCTGTAAGGTTCATAGCTTCATCAGTTATGGTGGAAATAGTGGAGTGATGTAACTCATCTAGGAGAGCAAAATTGGCCGAAGGAAGCTTTAGGGCTCCACGGATTTAGTTATGAAAAGAATTCTTCAAAAGCCAGGCAGATGGAGCTATCTTTAGTCCAGATTCGAAACCATTCCTTCAGGTAATGATCTCGGCGAGCCTTATACTTTTTGATCACTAAGCACTTGATTAGCCTCGGCCATGATTTCAGTTCACTGAAGGGGATTCCACTTGATGTTGTAATATCTCTCAAAAGCTTGGATCTCCCATATCAGCTTACCTTTGGAAGCCTTCTTTCTCTCGGTTTCCTATATTGTCAATGATTAGTTAGAGGCAGAAGTATGAAACAAACAGAGTTTACCAAAAAAATCAGTCAAAGACTGGTTGCAATAGCGTTATTTAAAGGAATTCCACCAAGAGTTGAAAAGGCTAGTGGACAAAAGCCAGGGTAAAACAAAACAAAGTCAAATTGATCGATGGGGGATTGATTTTGGTCTCAAAGTTCATTAAATTTAGTTTTTCAGGAAAGACGTGTCACTGATATTTGGGCTGGTTAATGGGGTTAGAGAGCAGAGCAGACAAGGACTAGATTAGCCCAAATTGACGAGCCATGAAACAAGTTGGGTAAAATTCAGTGCCGATATTTGCCATAGCGATTCTTTTACACGGTACGGGTTTGCAGCCAAAAGGCAAGCTCTTATTATGGGTGATGATACAAGAAGCCCAGATTGCAACCCATTCAACCTCATCATCATCACTCGTAGGTTACATAGGGTAGATGTTTGTAAACTAAGAGATAGATCAGTTTTGCTATAACACTAAAATAACAATTGAAGGCTTGGAGGCAAGAATATCACTGGAAAATATATTGATATAGTTAGAGAACCTCTTATACCCAGAATCAGAAGGGGGATCATGATCAGTAAAAAGCATCCAAAAGTAATGGTCTAACTGCTCTCATTAGCGGGAGCACTGGCCTAATAGAAATGAAGCAACTTTGCAGCCATAGCTACAGAATCCACATGGGACTAGGGATATCTTCTAACTTCCTAGTCTCGAATTCCGCAAAGCCCCTGTAAAGAATCTTTATGACTGCTAGTGCTAAAGCTAGAGCTTTGTCGTTTGCCAACGAGATCGCCAAGTTGTAAAACTCATAGTCAAATAAAATGCCAAAATCCAAATGGTTAGGGTCATCGGTCCACAGGAAATAAAAGCAGTTGATGTTCGAGCTCAAAAGACACCTAGTGACTAGGATGAGCTTATGGTTAGGGTGAATGTATTTGGTACATAGCTCAATGGCTTCAAAAATTCTAGTAAATTTCCACACTTCTTTAAAGGAGGGTAGCAATCATTTAGCCTAGGACATCCACTAGTTGTGAATGTCCAGGTTAAAAGACCACAAGGCTCCTCAAAAGGAGAAGAATGGGGCTGATTTACATTTAAAAAGTTAGGCTGGTGAAGGAATAGGATAGGAAGCAGAAGAGAATCAAGAAGATGTTTAGAGAAACTCTCATAACTGGGCTCTAACAACAACATTGAGTCTCTATCACTCATGGTGAAAGAGTTCAATACCTTTGTGACGATCGGAAGAGCTCCAGCCACATCCACTGACTTGGTCTCACTCGGAAGTCAGACCTGTGGAAAAAGACAGATTAATGGCCTTGAAGATGGAAACAAGAGCTGAAAGGAAGTGAGAGGGGCAAAAAAGATAAGATTGAGCTTACTTGAAATTTAAAAAAGAGGAAACTTAAGGATTGGGTTATCCATTATGAATATGGTAGAATCAAGTGAATTAAAGAGATTATAGTTCCCAAATTTCTCAAAAATATAAAAGTTGGTACAAAAATAATGAATAATGCTAGATTGATATCGAGGAAACAAATGAAATATTGGTTGGGACAATCCTAAGCTTATCACATTAATTCAACCATATTATCATTAGACCTAGCCAATGATGCACCTGAAGTGGGTAGTTGTTGTACTATATCAGTAACCAGGAGCTGATAACAACCTTTAGCCGAAATTAAGGAGTAGGGCTGAAATGGAGCAAGACCGAGAAATATCAATCGTTCGGACCCAAGTAAAGAAGAAGGTCACGTGTCATACATCTGCAACAAAAAAATAGATATGCCTATACTCGAAAGTTAAGACGTGGGTTGTACACTGCAAGGAAAGGGAGAGATTGGATGGAACAGTACGCGAGAATTAAAAAGTGTAACTTCTCAAAGCAATTATAGTACGGGAAAAAGAAGAAATAGGGAAAAGATGGACCTTGGGAGACCTAACAATTATCCCAAGAAAAAGAACTCTTCAAAAAATAGTCTTTAATTAGAAAGTTAGTCATCAGGAATTCAACTTTGAGGTTAGGAGTAATATAGTTATTGGTCGCCGAATCCTCGTTGGTTACGGGCATAGATATGTTAGGACTGAAAAAATCGGTATATTATAGCAGTCAATCGATTTAGGGAAATTTTCATCATATTTAGCAAAGTGTCTTATTTTTCTGTTACAATTTTATGTTAATAAAATTCTTATTCTCAGTCCCAAATTTTCATTAAGTTTGCCTATTTTAGCTTCAAACACTAATTTTAAGTCTTCAATCTTATTTGATACCAATGAATAACAATCCACGATAAGTCAGGTTATGAGGCGCATTTCGGAACTAGCTATTGTTAAACGGCATCATCTAAAACATTTAAGAACATGAAGATCGGTTTGTTTGTTACTTTTGGTTTGTATAGCCGAATCAATTTGCACGAATAATGTCAAAGACCAATGTTTCAAAAACTCAAAAGCCCTTCGTAGAAGGGTTTTAGTTTGATCCGTCCCCAGACCCTATATTTGGATTACCATTGTGAAAGTTGAGAAACTCCATAAAAAACGTTCTTTTGAAAAGAGCAATCTTCAAATGCAACTAATGATACTAAATATTGTACTCAACATGGTTGTGCCATTTGCTAGCTTATTAAGGGTATGAATGTAAATTAAACACATGGCTAGCTTAGTCTATATTGGTTTGGGCCCATGTAAGTGGCTAAGACCCATGTAAAATTTATAAATACTAACAATTGGCAATTTATGCCACATAATAATACACAACACTATTCTCCCATTCTTTCTCTATATTTCTCACTTTCTCCCTCTACAAATTTCATTTTCATCATTTGGCGCTGTCTATGGGAATCAAAGCAAAAAGTCATATTTTCTTTCTTTCTTTTTTGGGCTTCTCTTTATGACGAATGGGAAATCACACAAATGCGACGGCAATTTTATGATTTATCAGCTCAGTTTTGAAGTAGCTCTACTTCATCAACGTGAAAATTCATAACAAAAATTGCTGCACTTGGAATACTCTAAAGGAGAGCATAGTTGAGTAAAAATCGCTATTCTATTGCACGAAATATCAATTCCATTAGGTCAAACAAGCTGGAGCATTGGATATGAATATTTTGGCTAAAAATTGATGCATATGTAGGCCAAATAAATGATAGCTTCAGTTGAGCTGAATAGGTAAAGAATTAGCTTCAAATCCCATCGCAATTTGCAAGTTGCAAACTATAAGAATGCAATTAAAACATTGTCTAGATCTGAATTTGGTTTATCTCATTCGAGATAGCAAAAAACCACCTCCAAAATCATTTTTGGTGCAAAGAAGGTCTGTGTGAGCTCAAAAACCACGACAGCATTAAATTTATTCTTCATTATTATGAAGCCAAACCAATAAGCAGAAATGATTATAGAGCTAACTCTATGATCTGGTAAAGGCTCCTCTAAGATGTGTTGGGCCATTCACTGAGAACTAAAAGAACGCAACACGAGTTTTGTTCGAATCAAATTGATAATTATCCCGGATCACTTGTGAAACAATCGGGGATCCATATATAAAGTACTCCTTTTTTGAAGCGGGGCTCTAAGTCTGCCAAATTACAAAACAAGACTAGTTTCCATGCTCAAAAATGAGTGAATGAGCTGAAGCTTAAATTCCATTTCGGAACTTTCCGAGGTGGAGCTTCATCATCATCGGATCGTATTTTATGATGTCTTGTCGAGAAAGAGTCCGAGCAAGAGCACAAGCCCGGAAACATTATTCGAACATAAGTTTGCTTTCTTGACCGAAGCAACAAGATAAGTTTGTCGAAGAAACAAGATAAGTTTGGCTTCATCGTCGAAGTAGAAACAAGTTATTATGGCAAATGAAGAAGGGCCTGGATCGAGAAGATAAGTTTTATGCACTTACAAATAAGTTCATAAACAATAATTTAGTACAATTGCTAACTAATCAAAATGTATGTGATTCCCAGATTTTATAAACACAACACGTGTTCATTAGACTTCTACTTGGCATGATCATTGACCCACCTCTAATTCAATTGGAAATTTAATTAACTATATTTATTTTATAGGTTGATTTAAGTAAAAACTGAGTAGCAATTGTCTACCTAGAATTGCAGCTACAGATGTCTTGCACGTTGAGGACTTTTATATTCCTTTGGTAGGAGCACTTAATGCAAAGAGCTTTTAAGAGCTATATATTTAGCATTCGAAGAAATCAAGTAAATATCCTCAAGCTCAAGATGTTGAAGCTACATTAAGGGGGCAAAAGCAAATACCCTCTATCAAAAGATGTACAGATGATGGGCGGCTGATTCCACCATTTAAGAACTCAGGCAATATCCTCGGCAAATGGTCAAAAAAGAAACATATAACTCCAATTGTTCAAAGCTAGAGAGAGGATTTAATCTTATTGATAAAGGAATTCATAATAAGTGCTAGCAGTCACTTTTGATATGGATTTGGTCTCTCTTCGCGTGGACTGAAGTAGAAGTACTCTAGTAATTCTATCAAAATAAGCAAAATGAAAAGCATGAAATTTTTTCAGAATTGTCTCTATAATTCCTCCACTTCACCTTGACTAGCATAAGCAATTGAAGGCCAAAGCTCAACTATACAAATTATTAATCGTTTGAGCTGGAAGCTCAAGCTAGAACCTCACAGCAAGGTGTGTGAGGAAGGAGGCCAGAAGCTCCTTAAAAAGCAGAACATCAATCAAAAAATCCGAAGCCGATATGCAGAATACAAGTTTCGCTATGTGGAAGGGTCGATCATAAAGCTAAAGTAAAATCAAGAGACTAACATGCGAAAGTCAGCAAATATGTTCAAATTTGAAGCCAAAGCTGAAGAACAGTTTGAGGTACCATAAAAACTTGAGATCAATGTAACAAAAAAATTATTGGCTTCAGATGAAAGTTGCACCTTGTACATAAATACATGTAACGAAGTCAAAACCAAATCAACAAGGCTCAGTTCGGGTGGATTCTAGATGAATGAGATTCATTCGAAGAGCCAATGAGAAAATCTGAAGTTCTCTAGCAAAGGCCGAAGCTGGTACTATTTTCTCAATTCGAAAGAGAATGGCTGAAGGCGACCCAACGGGTCAAAGAGCCCGAAAAATGGACGTATCATAATGATATGAAAAAAAAAGGGCAAACAAAGTAAAGGATCAATTCGACTACACTCGAAATTGCGAACATGATCACAAGCTGACAATACTACAAGCTGATCCAGTACCAAAAGATAAGTTTACAATTAGCTAGTTTTAAAATTAATAGGTGTACTAACAAGGTAAATAAAAAAATAATAAATGTATATACAGTAAAAAATAATATTTTATGAAGACAATTCATGAAAATTGAAATTAAAGTACACGGCTACCTTTGAAGTGAAATTATTGTAGGATAATAATAACTACTGTATATTTTCATGACAGCATCCTCTCCAAGTCATTGCAAGTTAAGAATTAAGTGATAGTTGATTCAGTAGCCAGAAAAATGAAAAAAGTGAAGAGACCTACGGGCCCCCCCTAAATTTACCCTAAACCCGCCAATGTGTTCAAGTGGCAAAGAATAAAGCCCCAAAAAAGAAAAGAAAAAAGGGATGAGGTCAACGGGTCCCCTCTAAAGTTGCCCTTAGCCCCCTGATGTGTTTAAGTAGCAAATGATCAAGGAAAAAATAGAAAAGAAAAAAGGAAAGAGGCCCACGGATCCCTCTAGAGCTGGCTTAGGCCTACTGTTAGACCTTTTTTCATTTGTTCTAGTAGCCAAACGAATGTGCTTTCCCAATAGCCAGGTTATTCGGGCAGAGGTTATGTGCAAACGGCAAAGGTCAGCACCTAAACGTGCAACCGGGCTTGTACATGGGGTGTTGGCACGGTTGGCTCGCATCGACAAGTCATTCGGCCAACTTAGGCAGCAAGGGGATGCTTGTCTTGGGGGCAAAAGTTTGGGAGAAATGATGGGTATTGGGTGTTGTCACACAACCTTAGTGTTTAGTGACAGTCTAGGCACACACGTTGCATGTGGCTAGGCAACATGCTGTCGGGTGGTAGCCGATAGGCAAAACGTGCACACTTGGGAACGGGGGTTGTCAGGTGTGAGGCAAAGTGGAAAACAAAGAGTGATGGAGGTTTATTTCACCTTGAAAATTAGTTGGAAAACCTTGGTGCACATTTGGGGCACACTAGGGACACCCTTCAAGCTTTACTAATTTTCAATTAAATGTTGTCTACTGTTGTCACCTGAGGTTTTTTCTCCAAGCCTTATATGGGGAAGTATGGTAATCTCAAATGACTGGCTCGGGTTGGGTGGGGCTAAGCTTGGGCACTCTTGGGCATGCCTTGGGCATTGCCTAAGACCCTCCTTCATGCCTTGATAGGGACAAGGTATGGCCCATTGGCAGGAACGATCATGTCGGCTATTTGGTATAACATTGCCAAAGGGGCGGTGGCACGAACAAACCCATGCACACACACACACGAGTTGGGCATAGCTTGTGGTTAAGGGCGGCTTGATTCCTGATGTGATGCGTTCCTTGAGGTTGTAATGGGTGAGGTACTTCTGGGCACATATAAACCCCGAGGTCTGGCCTATATTTGAACAAAAATGCCGTGTCGTCCAACGGAGCCTAGAAGAAGGTGACTCGCGCAGATAGCTGACTCCTTTCAATCTTTCCTGCACTCCTTTCTAAATATAGGACTAGGTGGGTTAATGTTGCTCTCTTTTTCCTCTGAGCTCCCCCTCTATTTGAGGAAGATAGTTGCAATCTGGCATTCGCCTATGAGGTCTTCACATAATAGGTCTGTCTCTTATACACATCCTAGGTTGTTGTATTTTAGGAAGTAAATTCTTGCCACTCCTACCTCAGGCTATCAGGCATCACGCAAAAGGAAGCCCTACTACCAATCCTGGAGCTGGTGGCAATCTAACGAATTCAAGAAAGGAAGTGGGAATAACCCCTTCATTGTATTGTTGGGAGCTCAAGTAAAGCCTTTTGGGTGGAAGCTTGTTGGCAAATGAGTTGGCCGAGGAATGTAGGCAACGGGCTACCTACGTGTTGGATAGTTGGGGGAAACGGCTAGGCAGTGTGCACATTGGGCAAGTGCACACGCATGGGAGTTGGCAATCAGTTGAAAGTTGGCTTCGTGGGGTTGAGTGTGACTACTTGGCTGAGCTGGTTGGCTGCATGTGCAAGAAAATGGCAAGGAATGCTGGTAGCACGTTGTAATGTGCTTAGTGGGCGATTACCATCTTCTAAGGCATGGGCATGCCAAGGGGCCACTCCCAACCTAGCTGTAGGCATTTTTACTTGTCCAGAAAAGCTAGGCGGTTGGGCTTGTCAACCGCATTGCCCTTAAAAAAGGGTGGTAGTACGCTGGTCACCTCCACCTCACGGAATGGTTAAGCTTAATGTTGATGGTGCATCTAATTGAAACCCGAAAAATTTAGCTAGAGGAGGAGCTATCCGGAACCATAATGACCAACACTTTGTTGTGCTTTCTTGAACTTCTTTCATAGCCAATCCAATCTACAAGTAGAACTTATAGCCCTGGTGGATGGCTTACAACTTTGTGCCAAATTTCAGCTCTGATCGGTCCAAGCGAAAATGGACTCACTCATAATTGCCAATATCTTGAATAGAAAAGCAACACTGCCTTGGTGCATCGACTCTCTCCTTTAGTTTATTTACAACTTTGTAACAGGAAAGAGTTTCTCTTTTTCACATATATTTAGGGAAGCAAATTAAGTAGTGGATAATCTTACAAATGAGGGCATAAAGAATGAATCATATCTTGAGTATAACCAGCACACAATTCCTCACCTTGTTAAGGGATTGCTACGGCTGGATGCTCAAAGGTGCCCCTACATTCGGCTTTGTAAACATTAAGTTCAAACTATTAATAAAATGCTTCTCTCGTTTGGATAAAAAAAAAAAAGAGTGGTAGTCAGAGACTTGGCAAGCCATTGAGTCCATTCATAGTAAGATATAGGCCCAAGAGTGTTCTGCACACCACCCATTTGTGTAAATTCCTGTTATAAGCTTTGGACGGAATAAAAGTATTACCAATGTTGGCCTTGGGCCACAAATAGATTGTGTACTATTTACTTTCATGTTGGCTATGTTTCACTCTTGTTGGTTTCCTGTATTTCCTACTTGTGTCTGAGTGAGTGCTTGTGTTGCAATGGTTGCCAAAAACGAGTGAAAACTAAACACAAGTGCTGTGTGAGTTGGCTGATCAAAGTTTGTGGGCTAATTTTTGTGCCATCATATACTTCTTCTTTCACCTTGGCACGTTGGTTTTGTGTCAAGTAGAAGTTGTGCGACACCTACTAATGTGCTCATGTGGCAAATGATCAAACTCAAAAAAAGAAAAGAAAAAAAGGAAAAGGCCTACCGGATATCCCTAAAGCTATTTTAAGTCCACCATTGTGCTCAAGTGGCAAAGGATCAAACTCAAAAAAAGAAAAGAAAAATGGGAAAAGGCTCACAGATCCCTCATCTAAAGTCAGACTGTTTCTTTCAAACAATGTACTCAAGTAGCAAAGGATCAAGCTCAAAAAAAAAAAAAAAAAAAAGCTATGAGCCGAAATAAAAATACAATAGGCCAGTGAGCCCACAAAAAAGACTATGAGTCAACATACAACAAAAGAAGCTATAAGCCCAAAGTGAAAGGAATTAGGCCTATGAGCCCAAAATTCTTTTTAACTAAAGCACTTGAAGACAAATGCTATTTGATGCGGCTTGTAGAAATCAGTGGACTAGACAACGTAATCTATTAAAAGGAACAAATCACTTGAGATAGGTAGTGATTCAAGCTCACAACAAAATAAAGGCCCGGTGATAAGGGGCAAAAAGTTGAGGAAGGGCAAAGAAAGCTTTAAATGGCCACATTAGCTGAAAACAATTTATCAAAATTGAACTCTTGAAGAATCAAATTTGATGTCATCCTTTTTAAAGGGATCCATTGCTCAGGTAATGAATCTTGGTGCTGCATGATCACAAGTTTTCTTGAGAGGTTCAAAAGAAAAGGTTCAAGAATAATTTTCGATGATGGCAAGTCTCCATCTTCAAAAGCACAATTGAATTGAAATTCTGTTGAATACTTTAGTAACTAGAAAATATGAAACCGATATCTATTATGAGGTCATTTATTTTGACCAAGATTTTGGTTCATTAATCTTAGGTTATTAGATAATAATTATTCAGGCAATAGACTCTTGAGGACATTATCCGGGCTACAACATCTAAATTAAGGTTAGAAATAATTCTAGAAAGCCTTGTGGCAAGTGTTTCGCTGGAACTCTCAAATGGGAGACCATGATAAACTGTAAAGAGAAGCGAAAGCCCAATGATTAAAAATAATTTGGTTCAGTGCAGGAAGTTAGATCGCACTAAACATATTTGACTTCAGATACCACTTCAGATTGGTAGTCATTCAAAAATGGAATAAAAAGCTCAGCATTAAAGTCGATGCAATTAATTTTGGACACACAATCAACTTTAGAGACAAGAATCGTTTTGGACAATTTTAGCATCGGATCTAGACGTCTTTGAAGTTCGGACATTTTTAGCATCAAAGTTTGGAATGTTCAACTTCGGACTTCAGCCTTCAAACATATATATTCCCGACTTCCAGGTCTGATGGTTCATATTCAAAGTTCAAAGTTTCAATATGTTTTTGACTTTAAATGAAAAAATTACTTCAGTCACTACAATGAAGCCGAAGCTACACATGCTTCGGATTGCCTAGTTACATTTGTTAATTCACTTGAGTCATAAGCTCAAATTCTGCTACAATTATATGTTCTAGTAATTTGAATTACTTGGAACGGAAAGATCGACAATAATGAAGAAAGAGAGGGCGTTGCTTCTTGGTCCCTTATATAACTAATTTTTGTCAAGTAGAGAGAGGGAGAGTAATTTTGTAGAGAGAAAAAGTGTGTAATATTTTATTTAGTACTAATGACTTGGTTTTGTACAAATGGGGGATAATTCTCTATTTATAGGAAGTTCTTAGTTGGTGGACCATAGTACTATGCCCGACCGACCTAAAGGAGTCCATACATGTCTGACCTATATGCATCGATCCGAACTTATGTCAAGTATAAATGACCTTAATCTAGATGAACCTGACTTATAGGGTCTAACCTACTCGTATGCTAATTACATATGGGCCCTTAATAAGCCCATTATGCCTTGTGTGCTTAGCCTATTGGATGTTTTTTTTTTTTGTATAATCAATAGCCTCCTCGATGGGTCAGTGTCACAGTTGACTTTATCGATCAAGTAGTTTCTCTAGGTTTCTCGACGAACCATTTAGGCACATGATCTGATATCTTTGTGATTCGTGTTTGCCAGAAGTTGCGACTTTTAATACCTACCCTTCATTTGAATTTAATGCTTGGACCCATCCAAGGCAATTCAACCCAGATTTTATTGGTGCCTTTTCACCTCCTTTGTTAATAAATACTTTTCTTCTTCTTTCTATACCTTTTGGCCAACTTTTGGATGAATACATTGCTAGTTGAATGTAAATTCCCTTCTCATTTGCTTCCTTATAGAATCTCTTAGCATTTTTAGAAACTTTAGTTTTGTTTATAATTCCCAGTTCACTTTTTTTGTTGGTTTTGATTCCCTCAGGTGATTTTTATTTTATTTTGTTTGATAGCTTCTGTATCTGGTCAAGGTTCTGATGATGGCGGTGCTCCAGTCAGCAAGGCTGAGGGATTTGATTTAAGGGAATTATGATGGTGAAAGAGGATGAGCCCTACAAAAGAGCGAGAAAGAGTAGCTAATCTCTTGAAAAAGGAAGGCTATGACTTTCCTTGGTTTGTCCGAGGGGCAGGTTGGTGCTCAGGCCATTCCTGTTCTCCCAAAAGTCATGCTATCAAGTTCTAACGTAGGTTAGTCAATGCTTCAGCCATCGAAGCTAGGTGCCGATGAAACTAGTGTCGGCTTTCCTGACAAGGAAAAGGGCACTACTGAGCCACCAAAGAAGTTCACACCTAGTTGGTCGTTGACCATGGGCAATGTAGCAGGTTGTACAAAGAATGCCTTGGAGTTTCTAGAATTTGTGTTTCCTACGAGAGACATAGAAGCTTCTGAAATATGCTCGAATGATAAATTAGCTGCTCGAGGGGTGATGTGTTGGATTACTAAAGGCTGTGCCTATCAAAGCATATTATTATGCTGGGAGGAGGTTCGAAGAAAGTTGATGCAGATTCATGATGAGCTAGAGAAGATCAAGAACTCATTAGCCGAGCAAATGGTAGATTTCGAGCAGGTTAAGAAAGAGAGGCACGTACTTGATATCACTATGCATGAGCAGAAGCTTAGTGTTGAAGTTGAGAAGTATTAGGATCTGCAGGCATCTTGTACGGCCGGCCTGAAGAACATGAAACAAAAGTCTGATTTGGCAACAAAAACCTTGTTATCGAAATAGACAAAACTAGAGGCTACTCAAGCAGAGTTGGGAAAGGTCAAAACTGAACTATCTCAGTCCTACTCATCTATTCAAGAGTTGAAGGGTTATTTCCCCTTTCAAGGCGTGAATGAGTTTTTGGCGTCCAAAGAATTGGTCGATAATATGGGTAAATTCTGCAAGATCAGTGCTAAGGTAGGCTTTGGTAAGGCTCTGGGAAACATTCGTGAATGACTCCCATCATTGGAATTTGATAACAGCAACTTTTTGTGCTTCGACCATGAGGTCACATTTTAACGAATGACTGAACTGGGAATCGAATTTAGGAAGCCAAATCTGCTTCTACTTTGGGATCGAGCATACTTTTTGTTAGCCCTACACAAGCAGTGGAAGTGGTTGAGGAGGAAAAGGAGGAAGAAGGGTGGGCAGCAAATCTGACTCCTAACCCAGAGCTAAATGTCTCAAAGATGCTTGTCTCTGTTGAAAGGCCAACACATCTAGATGTGTTTTAATTCAAGCCTTTTTGACCTGGACTATAACATACTAATTGATTTTGACTTTCCTGATCAGGCTTTTAAGGGGACCCTTATCTCCTTCGATTGTGATTCTTCCTTCCAGGCAGCTAGATGGGAATCATTATCAAGATCCAACGAGTTAAATTAGGAAGATTAATTAATAGTGTTTCAGTTTATTTGTCGAATAATGTTTCATTTCTAAAGCGAAACTTGTATTTTTCTCGATATCACTGTATTTACAGAACTTGCAATGCAATAGTTATTTTTTGTTTAACCATTGTCTATCATTTATTTTCTATGGACCCATTCGTCTAACATGATTGGGTGTACACTGTATAATATCATGGTACAGGTCACTTAAGGCACTTCGACGGACCTTATCTGTGAGGATTTTGAGCTACTTAATGCATTTCAGCGAGCTCATCCTTTTGATTTGGAAGGGCTTTCGAACTACTTAAGGCTCTTCGGTGGGTTCGCCCTTGTTAATTTACTACTTCTGGATCGTATAGAGTCATTCATCCGCTAATGATCTTTCGTGGATTTGTTGCTCTATGGGGTAATAAACCGTTTACCAACTTGCTTCAAATTCTATTATGCTCACATTTTAAAAGTTGGTTCCATGAAAAGTAGCATTCATTTTTCTTGTACAGTTTTCAAGAGGACAGCTGGCAGGTAACCCGGTTGTTACCCATCTTTAGGGAATTTGAACAATTATGACCTAGTTTGAATGAATTTAACTGTTCTTGATTCCCTTTATAAATACTTTCTTCCCTTCTGTAGAAATACTTTTGGTAAATTCATCCTTGCACTTTTTTTAGTTCTTTTTCATTGTGCCTGCTCTCTTTCCAGTTTATCTAGAATCCCCAAATTTTCTTTTCCTAGTGATTATTTTGCTCATTTCCTTTAGTTTTTGCCTTAACAAGAGTTATCTTATCCAATGGTTGATTTTACTGGGCAAGTTAATATCCCGACTAGTGGTTCTACTAGCAACAAAGGGAAAATGATCATTTCCGATGCTGATTTGGAGAAGATGCTGAGCAGCCTGGGTTTAGGTCAAAGCATTTTTCTCCTTGATTAGAGTGGAAGAGCCCTTGTCACATTCTCTTCCCCCATAAAGGTCGTCTCCCAACGAAGAATATGGTATGCATACTGAGAGCAGACGAGGTAGGACGCCTTAGGTCAACCTACTCCATCCCAAAATCAGTATTGATCAGAGTCCCTTGCCTTATCGACTCAGATCATAGTCCTCTTGATGACTTCGTCACAATATTTGAAAATTACCTAAAAGTCGATCTTCGTTTTCCACTATGTGGAATTTTTATAGCCATCTATTCGTTCCTTAGGATTTTCATATTTCAGTTTGCCCTGAATACGAAAAGATTTCTGATCTTATTTTTCTTGATTTGCAAGTATTTAAGCATTACGGCTTCAGTCAAGGGCTTTTGAGTTTTTTTATAAACCGGCCTAGAGTAAGAAAATGGGGTTTTCTACTTCACAGGTCGCACAAAGAGACCCAATCTAATAGTAGAATACCCTACTTCTATACGGGGATGGAAGACGTCCTTTTTCTTTGTCAAGCAGAGCTTGACATGAAAGAGGTTGGGATTCTAGACCTGATTTTCAGACCATGATCCTATTTTAAATATGGATCCGATTGGGAATTAGAGGACTCGATTTATGAGGTGGTCGACAAGGTCAACAGGATAGGCAACTTTCTCCACTTTGGGAGGGAAGAATTTCAGTAATTGATCAGAAGTTACCAGCATGGGAAGAGCTTGCTGAGGGTTTTAACCTGGTAGCTGGGTTTGATGGAGCTAAGTCATAGATCGATTACAGCTTTGTAACCTCAGTTAGATAAAACTTCATAAATTCAATCTTGTGTTATTCATATAGAAGCCACTTTGGAGTTGATGCTAGTAGGTCCATTTAAGAGAAAAGAAGGACCTTCCTCTGTTGAGCTTATTCAAATGGTGGAACTGGCTTGTACATTAATTGAAGCTACACCTGTACTCGAGAAGGAGGTTCCGGAATGACCCATAAAAAGAAAGACTCTTATTCCTAAAGCCCCAAAGAAGAAGAAGGCAAAGTCTTCTTCTGTTTTAGTTGTATCTAATTCAGGGAATAGAACTTAGGTCGTGCCACTAATCAAGGATCAATAGCGTAAAAAGAAAATCACTTCTTTCCCTTCTTTCTCTGCTTCCATTTTGCCTCTAATTTGATCTCCATCCACTATTCTTCTAGTTCCAGGTGGGTTTTTCAGTCCCTGTCTTACAAGCCATGGGCCTTTTATGTTCCATGGAATAAATGGATGGTTGCTTGGTATATAGCTCCAGGGGCTCGGGATTGGACTCCAAAAGAGGAGTGGGTGGCCAGTGACTCTCAGGCCTTACCTTGGACATACGAATCGGTTCGGCCATTTCGAACTGAGGATAGAGAGCTCGACTGAACACCCTTCAGACTTGATTGATCCTTGACAGCGTGGTTGAGTAGCCAATGCATGGATGGACCATGATTTCCTGCTTCAGGACCAAATATATATCTCTAAACAAATGGATGAGCAGGTCTATACAGAAGTAAACCAAGAAAATTACACAAAAAGTTTTTAGAGCTATTATTGTATTTCTTTGGGACCAAATATTATATCTCCGAAAAAACAGATCGTAGATCCATACAGAAGTAAACCAAGCAAATTAGACGGTAAGTTGTTAGAGCTGTTATTATATTTTTTTGTGTACGCTTTTAATTTTGAAGCATGACCTCTTTTGATTTCTTGGTTCAACTGGGCAATGTTATAAAAGAGAAGTTGCACCATCAGTTATTTTTTGCTTGAAAAGGGTTTCTCAAGCTTGAGAGCCAGCTGAATGCCTTACAAGAAGCTAAAGTGACTTATGAAGCAGTATTAAAAAGAAGCTTGAGGATGAGAAAGAAGTTTCTTTAGTTGAGCTGTAGCATAAGCTATTGGGTTATCATTCACTGCTTGTTAAATAGAGAACAAGCATTTTGTAGAGGTCAACAAACTGAAGAGAAAAGCCTATCAACTAGCCGAAGACCAATGCCGAAGAAGAAGAAGTGAAAAAATACAAGGCCGAGGTCAAGAAGTTTAGAGCCGGCAAAGCTATTGATTCTTTGGTAGATAATATAAACCTGAATTCGTTACCTCCAAAGCTCTGAAAGAGGACTTGGGAATAAGGATCTCTATGCGGGTTATTTGGTTTTTAAAGAAGCCTTAGAGGAAGTTCAAACCAGGTATCTATAGCATCTTCTAAATCCTATTTCCTTTACAAGATACGTCCCTAATATGACTCGCGAGCTGATTATAGATTTGGGGACGAAGTTCATCGAGCCTTGTACCAAAGAGGACATTCTCAAGGAAGTTCTGGTCGAGGATGAAGAGAAAGAAATGGAAGAACCTAATGGTCAGAGTTCTGCCAAGGCCTAGACTTTTCTTGTAATAGTGTAGAATTTTTATGTAATAGAATACTTGTTAATAAAACAAGGTGGTATTCACAACATATGCCTTTTTTAATTTTCTTTATAATATTTTCTCAAATTTACAATATTCCACATCCTAGGCAACAACCTTTTTTGCAGGTTGGCTAATTTATAATAACCCGACCTGTAAGCCTCAATTACTTGATAAGGCCCTTCCCAATTAGGATTTAGCTTATGGATCCCATCAGCTCAATTGACCTTATTTCTTCGCAAGAAAAGATCCCTGGGTTGAAAATATCTATGTCGAGCAGTTGAGTTATAGTACCTCCTAATTCATTGCTTGCAGTTGGCTTCTCATATAGCTGTAGTTAATCTACGTTTCTTTAAAATATCAAGGTCGATCATCCTTGCCTCATTATTATTAACTTGATTTGAATCGTAAGTTTTGGTCATTTGGACCCCAATCTCGGGGAGACTAATAGCCTCGATCCTATAGATTAGGTTGAATGGAGTTTCACCATGAGGTGTTTAAGGTGTGGTCCAGTAAGACCACAAGACACTTGGGAGCTCCTCTACCCAATTTCACTTTGCTTGATCGAGTCGCACTTTTAATCCTAAAAGAAAGATTCTATCCGATACTTCTACTTGTCCTTTGGCCTACGAGTAGCCCATAGAATATGTCTACATTTGAATCTCGATTCCCTCACAGAAAGGTCTGACTGGTTTTCTGACAAACTGTGTGCCATTATCCGAGACAAGGATATGAGAGATCTAGTATTGACAAACAATGTTTTCCACAGAATATTTTGATTCTTTGGCAAGAGATGGATCTTAGCGGTTAAGTTTCTATCCATTTTGAAAATAATCAACAGCCATAGTGAGGTATTTAGAGTTCCCCACATTCTTCATAAGAGCCCTAGGATATTACTTCCTAATTGTTGGAAAGAAAACTGGCAACAGCGATTAGATGCACGGCTGGTACATGTGAAATAGGAAGCGTGGATCTGGTATTTATGACAATAACACACTAACTGATATGCGTCATTATGCATGATTGGACAATAGTATCCTATCAAAATAGCTTTGCAAGCTAGACTCTGAGCCCCTAGATGATTCCCACAAATCCTTTCATGTATTTCGTTAATTACATACTCTACTTCCCTTGGGGTTAAGTAGCGGAGTAGGGGTGCGAGATAGGATCGTCTGTATAAGATTCCCTGATGTATTTCGTACTTCATTGCCCAGAGACTCAGTCTTCAAGCTTGAGTCTGGTCTTCGAGAAAGATCTTATGCAGCAAATATTCTATAATAGGGGTATCCAGCTCGGGTCATCGCATATTTCGACAAACTCAGGCTTGTTGATCGATCTTTGTGCTAGTACTTCAACTAGTACTTCCTTCTTTAGGTTAGAGTACAGGGTCGAGGCCAACTTTGAGGAAGCATCCACATCAATGTTCCTAGCTCAAGAAATCTTGACGAACTCTATTTCCTCAAATTGTAGCTTGAGCTTCTTAATTTTTTGCAAATATTTTAATAGAATTACTTCTTGGGCTTCGAAATCCCTGAGGATCTGGTTAACAACTACTGAAGAATCAGTGTTAATCAAAATGCCTTTTCTCTGAAGACATGCACAATTTTCATGCCCACGATAATAGCTTCATATTTAGCTTCATTGTTGGTAGCTTTGAATTCAAATTGTATGGCATACATAAAACGGTCACCGTTAGGAGATCGAATGACAATTCCTGCTACCGACCCTGATCCGCAAGAGGCCCCACCTATATGTAACTCCCAAATGGGACAATTCCCTTGTCGTGGATTAGACTTATTGGTGACTTGTAATAGTTTTTCTCTACTATCATCCTCTAAAGTACTTTCCACAAGGAAGTTTGTTTGTGCTTTGATCACAGGTCGAGGCTGCAACTTGATATTGAATTTGAGCAATTTGATCGACCATTTTAACATTCTCCCCAAGACGTATGGCTTAGCCATGATAGTTTTTCGAGGGAAATTGGTATTCACTATGACTTAGTGATTTTGGAAATAAGGCCTCAATTTTCGAGCAGCAACTACTAGCGCAAAATGTACCTTTTCAATATCAGAATAGTTAAGCTCAGGTCTTTGTAAGACATTGCTTATGAAGTAGATGGCTGTTGTAATTTTTGTTGCTCAGAAACAAGAACGACACTCATAGCTCTATCAGAAGCCGATAAGTATAAAAATAGAATCTTCCCATCCTTTGCGGCCAATTAGGCTCTGAATATTCACCAAGTATTGTTTTATTTAGTCAAAAGCTTGTTGGTATTATTCAGTCCATTTGAAGTTCTTTGCTTTCTTCATAATCTGGAAGAATATAAGTCCTTGTTCAGCTAACTTGGACAAAAATCGATTTAACGCAGCCATTCGGCCAGTCAAACACTAGATTTCTTTAAATGAGCTAGAAGGTTTCATATCTAGTATGGTTTGTACCTTCTTCGGGTTTGCCTCAACCCCTTGTTGAGACACGATAAATCCAAAAAATTTTCCCAAAGAAACACCAAAAGTGCACTTTATCGAATTGAGTCTGAGGTTGACACCTCTGATAATTGTGAACATCTCCCTCAAGTCAGAGATTGTGTCTTCATGGGTTCGACTCTTTACTACCATATCATCCATATAAATTTTCATGTTTTTAACAATTTGATGTTTGGACAGATTATTTATTAGTCACTGGTAAGTGGCTCTACCATTCTTTAGTCCGAATGGCATGGTTTCCTGACAACAGTAAGTGCTTTTATTAGCAATGCAAGTGGTTTTTCTTCATCCTCTTTGTGAAGGTCGGTGGTATCCCTTATATGCATCTAGAATGTGACCTATAATGACGCTAACGAGAGCATTATAATATCAATTCAAGGCAAAAGGTGACTGTCTTTAGGGTAGGCTTTATTAAGATATATAGAGGGTAAATTACATTTACCTCCCCTGAGGATTGACCATATTACCAAAACTCCCTTTGGTTTGACAAAATTACAAATACCTCCTATTACAAACTTCCGTTAATGGAACTAATGAAAAGACAAAATTACCTCCATTCATTATTAGATGGAATTTGTTTTATTTTTTTTGCTACAATTGTTTCATTTTTTTTTCTTGTCAATTAAATAAAACTTTGCAGCAAATTTGGTATGCACATTCTCTACCAAGAACAACCATCTCCAGCACCATGACCACCACTCCTTGCCTCCCTTCACAGCAACCTGGAAATCAAAAGGCCCAAAAATTCTTCAGCTCTCCCACATAAAGCGTCTGAATTTTAAAACTCACTTTTTCCTCTTCCCAATTCCTATTCTACTACAAATCTGAGAACAAAAATTTTATAAGCAGTTTGTTCCATGTTAATTAAAAAATTATCATAGAGATTTTCGATGCCTTTGCAACATATCAGGGTCTTGTTGTGTGAATTAATAATTTTAAAAAAAATTTGTAGTTCAGCTATGTTGTGCAAATTTTCCCATATCTGAAATTAGGGGTGTGGTGGTTTTTAGGAAAATGGCATATTGGAGAAAGATGGAGCAAATCTGGGTGTTGCATTACCAGTGAAAGAGAGGTGGTAAGGAGAGGATTGAGGAGAAGAGGCATATCGAGAGAGGATTGAAGAATGGCAGATCTTGGTTGGTATGTTGACAGTGGTAGAAAGATGGTAAGAAGAGGGTTGAAGAGAGGAGAAACACTGGAGGAAGAGGTTGCAGACTAGAGTTACATTTAGATAGTGGCACTACCATCGAAGGAAGTGAAAAGTAGCGGATAGATGGGTGGTGGATTGCCTTTGTACAGAAAAAACCAAGGCACATCTAGATGTGTCTAAGTAGACAGGCATCTAAGAGATGTGTGACCAAGAAAGGAGAAGAAGGTTATAGAAATCTAGAAAGAAATCATAGGGAGAGAAGCCTGTCTACAATCATTGGTAGCAGCGCTACCAAATATGGAGCTAGGTTAAAGAATGCTAGTTGCATATTTTCAGCAAATAACCAAGTTGAGAAGAAGAAGAAAGTAACTAGCTTAATTTCATTTTGACCCCAAAAGTCTAGATGGTCAACCCCAGTCAACCTCAGCTATGTGAATGTTTTGTGCCAACCTTTTAATTACGCCCTTTTGAGGGTAATTTTGACCCATCATACTAAGTTTTTGTTGACATTAATAGAATCTCTAACGTCTCATAACAGTAAGAGAGTGTTTGTTAAATGTTTGGATATTCAAAGGGGACAGATTGTAATATTATCAAACCATAGGGTGTTTTTGGTAACGACTATGGTCAAACCTCAAGGAAAATAAATGTAATTAACCCATATGTATAATCAACACACATTTTCCAGCTTAAATCTGTCTTTCGTACGAGTATAGGTTTAACAAGCCAGGTAGGGTACAAAACTTCTCGAATAATCCGAGCGGCAAGTGGCTTATCCATTTCAACTTAAATGGCTCGGTTTCGATCAGGCCTTAAGAGTCTATTCTTCTACTTGATTGGCTTTTACACTGAGTTTATTCCTAGCTTATATACAGTAGCGTCATGATGGATGCCTTAGCTGACCAGGCAAAGCATCACGATACTCATAAAGTAGTTTCAGTAGGTCAGTCTTGAGCTGTGAAGGCAAAGTTGCACAAACTCTATTTTTTCTATTCAGGTGTTCTGGATCGAAGGAAACTTCTTTGACAGGTAGTCCAAACTTAGTTCTTGGTGTTGGTCCAAAGCAATCTAAGAGGGGGAAGGGTGAATTAGGTTTCTTAAAAAATATATTTTCAGAATTAGTGAGCTTTTTAGAGATTTAAATGCAGATATAATAAAATCAATAGAACAATAAAGTAAAGAGAGAAAAATTAAACAATCAATACTTCCAAGCTAGCAAGCTTGAAGTATCAAATCTCTTGAATGCTTCACACAATTGGTGAGCCAATAATCTTTACAAAGTTGGGAAGTTCTTGCTCACACTAAAACTCTTTTAGTTGAGCCAAGAATCTTACTTACAACCACACTTTCCTACAAGATTATCACTCCACTCAAAGTTGAATTAAACTCACAATTGCACACTAATACAACAAAGCACTATAGTCAATTTGCACTCAAATTACTCTTTTCTAAGGTTAGTATTAAGTGTATTATACCCTCTAGATGTGTATAATACAGCTATTTATAAGAGCAATAAGTAGTGAATTGCAACTACTTCCTAACGGCTAAATAATAAATGCACAAAAAGTAGCTGTTGGGATTTCGGACGTCCGAGATATATTGGATGCGTCCGACACAGCGTCCGATCTTCTTACAGTTGTTGAAGAGCTTCATTCGGACGTCCGTGCATGCGTCCGTTCCTTCGTCCTATAGAGGCTTCGGACGGTCATGTTCGTCCGAAAGAGAAGCAGTAGGATCCCATTTCTTTCTGCCTGTTCGTTCGGACGGTGCAATGATGTCTAGTTGTGTATAAGAGACAGTTCGGACGGTTTAGTGCGTCCGGAAGCCCTGTTTCCTGCGAAAGCTTGTTTACAGAGTTAAGTGTTTATGTCATCATCAAAATAAGGTTTGGAAAAGATCAATCTCTCCCTTTTTGATGATGACAAACCTTTATGTAAAAACAATTGGATATGACTAATCATAATGCAATATAGCACAATTTGATATGACTAATTAATCATTTTGCAGTATAGAGAAGATTACTCCCCCTTTTGACATCATCAAACAAAGCTCCCCCTGAGAATATGCAAGTATTTGACAGAAATTCAACAAGCTTCATATATTTAACTTAAAAGTTCTAACAACCAAGGAAATACATAACCAATCTACGGGATATAAGTCTAACAACCAAAGAAATGCTGAAAACAAAATACAAATGTCAAAAGATCTAATGTGAGTCATTTCGCTTTTTGGAGCGCTTTTCAGTCTTTTGTCGTTTGGAAGGAACATCTTCATTAGTGGCTTCACTGTCTTCCTCTTCTCCAGTGCGACATTGCATGATGAAGTCAAATGTGTCATCAACATCCTCATCGTCGTCGTCATCGTCGTTGGCAGCTCCTTGGGCAGCTTCTACATTGTCCTCAGGAGCATTTTCATTTTCAAGTTCATCATTGTCGGAAGATGATTCAAGTGAATATTGTGACTGAATATTAGCAAATTGAACCTAAGCCGAAGCGAACATGCCAAAGCTAAGTGCCTTTTGGAGAATCATTTGACGGGTTTCAAGTCGCTTTAATTTTCGATTTGTACGACGTTGAAAGGAATTGACTTGAGTGCTCAAAGAGGTGAGAAGTCCACAGATATGAGAAAGAGATAGTTCAGATGTAGATGGAGGAGGTAACGTGGAATGGTGGAGGTTGTTGAGGAGGAGGAGAATGGGGAAGAGCAAAATCAGAGGTGGAAGCATGGGATTGTACCCTGTGCAATATCAAAGGTCGGCTTAGTTAACCATTGATCGTTGAAAAATCGAATCTAGATGTCTTTATATGTATCTAGATGTGTTAAAGAGACAAATTGTTTGTTCTACCGCTGAAAGGAACTCTAATGTTGATCAACGATCCCATAAGAGTTCCCATAGGGAACAAAAGAGATACCCAAAATCAAGAGGAATGCCCTTGAAAATACAAAAAATAAGTAGAGTTGCATTTTACTGGGTTCAGTACGATATCCATCAGTTGGCAATAACAGATTTGTGACGAGTGTACAGAATATTGAGTTCAGGAACGACTAATGTAGTTTTGGCTTCCGAGGTCTGTTTAAAATGGATGTTAAAAATAGCTCTAACTTCATCGATATCAAAATGAGTATCATCAACGGGCCATTTGTCTAATGAAAAGAAATAGGAGTTTTTTTTAAATCATTGGAGTTTGAGACTTCATATTCAAAAATGGTGTTAATGACGTTTGATGAAATCTCAAGATTGGTGTTGTTAACACGAGAAATGAGAGTGCAAACAATAGGGCCTTTCCGAAGATTGGCGGTGAATTGAAGCACCATGTCATGATATACAGGCAAATCAATATGCACAAGATGACCCCAATTTTATTTTTCAAAACTGGATTTGACAATGGGAAGAATGTACTCATCAAATAGACTTTGAGAAGTAGGACGTTGAACGATTATAGATTTACTTAAAAGAGATGTTTACCGTTCGGATGCCTTGGCATCGATGAATTTTGATAGGATTGGATTTGTGGAGACTTGTGGATTAGCTGATGATTCTCCTCGTACTAGAGCCTTCCCTTTAGTTTTTCGTCCCCGATTTGCTGTAGAAAACCTTCGCGAGATTTGACTATTGTGATAGAAGGGAAAGAAAAAGAGGAAAATTTCAAAAAAAAATTTTTGAAGATTGATGAGTTGGAATTTGAGGAAATGAGATGGTAGATGGTGGAAATTAGATGGGATTTAGGTGAGAAAAGCTTTGGGGAGGATAATTTTCCAACCAATTTTGGAAGAGAGTGTAGGAATTTGGAGAGGGTGGTGAGGGGACAATTTAGATGTGGGTTTTCGGGGGAGGTGGTGAGTCCAAAATGGGAAAGATGGACGGTTTTAATAGAACAGGGAGACCTTTTCGACGGCCGAACGTTTGGTGTGCGTCCGAAGAAGCGTCCAAAAGCTGAAGAACGGACGGCCGAAAGAAGAGCTAGTGCGTCCGAAATTTGTTCGGAAGATGGTACGCGTCCGAAAGAATTCCAGAGAGTTTGGTGAATAAAATGAATATCGTTCGGACGATTATAACCGTCCGAGAAATAAAGAGGCTTTCAGACGATCCAGAGTGTCCAAAAGAAAAGTAGTTCGGACGAAGGAATGCCTCCGAACTAAGAACCTAAGCCAAATTTATCTATAACATCCCCAAACATTTTCTGAGATGATTCAAAGCAATCTAGAGCTAAGGGTTTTGTAAAAATATCAGCCAATTGATCTGAAGTAGGCACAAAATCAACACGAATTTCCTTTTTACAAACAAGGTCTCTAATGAAATGATGCTTAACATCAATGTGTTTGGTTCTAGAGTGCATAATAGGATTTTGTGTGAGATTAATAGCACTAGTGTTGTCACACATTATGGGAACACAATCAAAAATTACACCAAAATCTTTCAGAGTATGTTTCATCCATAGAAGTTGAGCACAACAATTTCCAACAGCAATGTATTCGGCTTCAGCCGTAGAAAGAGAAATGGATTTTTATTTTTTACTAAACCAAGACACAAGACAATTTTCCAGAAAATAACACATACCACTGGTACTTTTTTTTATTAATTTTACACCTAGCAAAGTCAGCATCAGAATAATTAATCAAATCAAATGTAGAGGACTTTGGATACCACAGACCAAAATCCATTGTTCCCTTTAAATATCTAAAAATTCTTTTAACAGCAAGTCTATCAAATGCGATTCTTTAGGGCAAGATTGAAATCTAGCACATAAACAAACAACAAACATGATATCTGGTCTACTGGCAGTTAAGTAAAGTAGACTTCCGATCATACCTCTATAGTGTTTTTCATCAACGCTATTACCTTCTTCGTCTTTATCAAGTTTGGTTGAAGTACACATTGGCGTACCAACTTGTTTGCAATCTTCCATACCAAATCGTTTGAGTAGCTCCTTTGTGTATTTGATTTGTGTAATAAACGTTCCTTCCTTAGTTTGATGAACTTGTAGTCCGAGGAAAAATTGCAACTTGCCCATCATACTCATCTCAAACTCTTCTTGCATTAAATGTGAAAAGTCCTTGCACAAACTTTCATTAGTTGCTCCAAAAATAATATCATCGACATAAATTTGAACAATTAACAAACCATTTAAATCCTTTTTTGTAAAAAAAGTAGTGTCAACTATTCCTCTTTTGAAACCATTTTCTATCAAGAAGCCACTTAATGACATTCATATCAAGCTCTTGGAAGCTTGTTTCAAACCATATAAAGCTTTGGAGAGTTTGAAAACATAATTTGGAAGATTTTTATTCTCAAAGCCCGGAGGTTATTCGACGAAAGCTTCTTGATCGATAAAACCATTTAAAAAAGCACTTTTGACATCCATTTGAAATAATTTACACATCTAGATGTGTATAAGATGACAAATGCAAGAAACATGCGAATGGATTCTAATCTAGACGGGTGCAAAGGTTTCATCAAAGTCAATACCTTCTTCTTGAGCGTAACCTTTTGCAACAAGTCTAGCTATGTTTCTTATGATTTCACCTTTGTCATTTAATTTGTTTCTAAAAATCCATTTAGTACCAATAACGGGATGGGAAGAAGGTCTTTCGACTAAGGTCTATATGTTATTTTTCTCAAATTGACTAAGTTTATCTTGCATAGCATCAACCCAAGATTGATCACTCAAAGCAACATCTATAAGTTTAGGTTCAATGTGAGAGAGTAATGCACAATGACCTACTATTTAAAGGTTTATGAGAACGAGTAGTTACCCCATCGGATAGATCACTAATGATTAAATCTTGAGGATGACTAGAGACGAATCTCCAAGCTTTCGGAAGATCATTGGGAGTATCCTCATTCTTTTCATCATCAATTTGATGGTTGTTAACATCAACGCTTGATGTAATCTCTTGATGATCTTCATGAATAACAAGCTTTTCGAGGTCCTTTAAAATACCTACATCTTCATCTTCACATAAATTCTTAGAGATAACATCTTTAGTTTCATCAAATGTAACATGCACAACTTTTTCAATTAAAAGCGTTCTTCTATTGTAAATTCGGTATGCTTTCTTGTCACTAGAATATCCTAGAAAAATTCCTTCATCCGATTTTTTGTCAAATTTTCCAAGGTTTTCTTTGATTTTTAAAATAAAGCATTTGCAACCAAAAACTTTGAAATAGCTCACAATGGATTTTCTACAAAAAAGGAGTTCATAAGGAGTTTTATTTAAAGAGGATATTAATAAAACTCGATTGATAACATAACAAGCCGTGTTAACCGCTCAGCCCAAAAGTATTGTGGTAAGTCACATTCACTAATCATAGTTCTAGCCATTTTTTGAAGAGTCCTATTTTTCCTTTCAACAACACCATTTTGTTGAAGGACTCTAACAACCGAAAACTCATGAAAGATACCGTTGTGATCACAAAAATGTCTCTTATACACATCTAAATTAAATTCGGCACCATTGATACTCCTTAAATTAACAATTCTTGATCCAAATTTTAAATTTTGAATTTTGGAAAACAATTTTACAAATTTTTCAAATGCTTCATTTTTGTGAACAAGAAATAATACCCAAGTAAACCTAGAATAGTCATCTACGATAACAAATGCATATTTGCAACCACCTAGACTAGCATATTGAGTAGGTCCAAATAAGTCTAAATGCAACAATTCTAAAGGTTTATGAGTAGACACAAAATTCTTTGGTTTAAAAGAAACTTTGACTTGTTCTTACCAAATTGGCAAGCATCACAAATTTTATTTTTCAAAAATTTTAGTTTTGGCAATCCTCTCACCAAATCTTTCTTGGCAAGTTTTTCAATCAAATCCATATTAAAATGACAAAGTCTTCTATGTCAAAGCCAAGGATCATCTATGGAAGCGATAAGACATTTTACATTGCTATTGCTAATTTTATCAAGATGAATCACATACACATCATTGTGCCTAGTGCCCTTGAATAAAACAACATGATTTTTATCAAGGATAAGACATTCATGCCTGGTAAAAAATACATATAAATTTCTGTTACAAAGTTGACTAACACTTAATAAATTATAGTTCAAATTATCAACAAGAAGCACATTCTTAATCAAGGTTTCACCATTTTTTCCTACATCACCAATGCCGATTGATTTTGCTTTATTGTTATCTCCAAAAGTGACTTTTCCACTGTTTTGGATGTGATATTTGTGAAGAGAGAAGCATTACCTGTCATATGCCTTGAACATCCATCTCTTATACTATCTATGAACCACTTAGGATTGTTGGTGATGTTAAGTACCTACACAATAAATCAATTATAACTTTTGGTACCCATATTTTCTTGGGTCCATTTGAGTTAGTGAAATTGCTTTCAATCCATGCAACTTTCATTCCAAGTTTTTCATTTTTCTTGACATAACACATATTCTTAACATGTCCATGTTGTTGGCAATATCTACAAATAATGCTTTTATTACCATACAAAGATGATTTTGATTTTACAATACATAAGTCATCCCTTCTACACATGACAAAATTTTTATTGATAGCTATATTTCTATTTCTTTTCATATCAACAACATTTTATTTCTTTCTAATTAAGAGAGCATTCAAATCATCCATTCTTTTCTTCAAGGAGACTTGTTCTTCCTTGACCTCTGATCTCACATGCATTCTTTTCTTCAAATCGCAATTTTCTTGTGATAGCCTATTGTTTTCATTCACAAGTTTAGAGTTAGCATTCAATAAAGCATTTGACTCTCTTTTAACTAACTCCTTATTTCTAGCATATGATTCATCACTTGAAGCTATCATGCAATTTAAAAATGAAAGCTTCAAGATCATCTTCATCATTTTCATCATTAGAGTCATAATTAGAATTATACCTCATCATCTCCAATGGCCATAAAGGCCATTTGTGCCGACTCCATTTCTTCTTCAATTTCTCCTTCGGAGTTGCAATCATCCCATGTGATTTGAAAGTTATTGAATCTCGGTTTTCTTCCTTCCCTCTTTTTCTTGTCTTAACACTCATTTGCAAAATGTCCGAGTTGACCGCATTCAAAGCATTTTTCGTTTTGCTTCTTCATTTCAAGCCTTGACTTCCCTTTGAAGTTATTTGAATTTGTAGCTCCGCCTCTTCTCATTCTTCGTTTGTTGATGTAATGTTTAAGAAATCCTTTGGTGATGAGTGCAAGATCTCCTTCATCAAGATCTTCATCTTCTAGATTGATGGAGCTGTTTTCATCTTCTTCTTGAGAGGTCTTTACATCAAGGAGCAATGCTCCTTCTTGGCCTTGCTTCTTCATCATCCACTACCTTGGCCTTTAACTTGAGTTCATAAGATGTAAGAGAATTGATTAGCGATTCAATAGGTATCAAATTTAAATTCTTGGATCCTTCTATAGCAATTGTTTTGGCATCCCATTCTTTGGATAGAGCATTTAGGATTTTTCTCAATTTTCACCCAAAGAGTACTCCTTACCCAAGGCTTCAAGATCCTTTATAATGTCACTGAACCTACAGTACATTTTGTCAATGTTCTCATGTGGTTTCATCTTGAAAGACTCATATTTGGCAACAAGTAAGTATTTCCTTTGCTCACGAACATCATCGCTCCCTTCATGAATTTCTTTCAACTTATCCCATATTTCTTTAGCAGAAATGCAACCCTTCACGCGAGTTGATTCATTTGCATCCAAGGCATTATATAATACATTCATGGCTTTTGCCTTTAGCGTCAAGTTTGCCTTCTCAAATGGGGTGAGCTCATTCCTTGTCTTTAAAAGACTTCGACAAGTGTGATCATCAATGATAAGAGCTTCAAAAGGACCTTTATTGACAACATACCACAAAATCAATGTCAATAATTGCAGAAATATTTTCAGATATGTCTCCAACTAATAAAATTTGCCCCATTGAACATAGGGAGCCTAGTAACGGATTGACCCTAAAAAAATATAGCATTATTGGTTGCCATATTTCTTTACTCAAAAGCAGTTTAAGCAATATAATGAGACCAAGCTCTGATACCAATTGTTGGTCCCAAAGCAACCTAAGAGCTAAAAGGGGGGGGTGAATTAGGTTTCTTAAAAAATATATTTTCAGAATTAGTGAGCTTTTTAATTTAAATACAGATATAATAAAATCAATAGAATAGTAAAGTAAAGAGAGAAAAATTAAACAATCAATACTTCCAAGACTAGCAAGCTTGAAGTATCAAATCTCTTAAATGCTTTACACACTTGGTGAGCCAATAATCTTTACAAAGTTGGGAAGTTCTTGTANCAACTCACACTAAAACTCTTTTAGTTGAGCCAAGAATCTTACTTACAACCACACTTTCATACAAGATTATCACTCCACTCAAAGTTGAATTACACTCACAATTGCACACTAATACAACAAAGCACTATAGTCAATTTGCACTCAAATTACTCTTTTCTAATGCTTGTATTAGAAAGCATTCCAGACAATTTTACCCCAAAACCACTACAATTTAGCTCTTTATAAGAGCAATAAGTAGTGGTTGCAACTACTTCCTAATACTAAATAATAAATGCACAAAAAGTAGCCGTTGGGGCAACGGACGTTCAAGATATATTGGATGCATCCAACACAGCCATTCCGATCTTCTTACAGTTGTTGAAGAGCTTCGTTCGAACGTTCGTGCATGCGTCCGGTCCTTTGTCCGATAGAGGCTTTGGACGGTCATGTTTGTCCGAAAGAGAAGTAGTAGGATCCCATTTCTTTCTGCCTGTTCGTTCGGATGGTGCAATGCGTCTGAGAAGTTTTGACCTAGTTCTAAGGACGGTTCAGTGCATCCGGAAGCCCTGTTTCCTGCAAAAGCTTGTTTACAGAGTTAAGTGTTTATGTCATCATCAAAATAAGGTTTGGAAAACATCACTTGGGATCTCTTATAATGGCTCTTATCTTGAGTTGGTGGCATTCCCAATATCAGACAGTTCAGTTTCTCGACCTATACCTATCGGAGGGCTTCATTCTGAGTTGTTGGTTAGGGCATACCTTCGTACAGGCATCATATAACATTCTCGGGCCTCCTGCTAGTCTCCCCAAACATAACCTTTATTTCTATTCCTTAGGGAAAACTTTAATCCCAAGTGATACACAAAAAGAAGGATAACAAAAAAGTATTGAGAAGGATAGCCAAGAATCATATTGTCGGGGGAAGCCCTTCTAACTAGCACGAAATTGCTCAATTCTATTCAAGAGTATAAAGGCTCTTCAAGTGTCAATGGCAATGTGATAGATCCTTCTATATACATTGAATTCCCTGTGAAGCCTATAAAAGGTGTTTATATAGGGTGAATACATTCACTTTTGATGCACATCTTTTTCCATACATGTCAATAAATGATGTCAATTGAACTACCACTGTCGATGAAGACTTTATGGACTCGGTAATCACCTACTTTAGCATGAACAACTATTGGATCAATATGTGCATACTCATTAGGGACTGGATCATTATCAATGAAAAAGATGTTCAGATGTGGCCTAGGCTTTTTGGATATCACCTCACCGGATGGGATCAGTTGAGCATAGTGTTTTCGGGCCTTTGAGAAATCTCCACTTGTACTCCCTCCAGCAATGTTCTCGATAACCCCGACCACGTCATTATTGTTTAGAGATTGCCCTTAACAGTCGTTCACTCAAGGCCTTTGATATTAATGGTAGTTTGGTTGTAGAGGTTTGTTGTCATCCAAACTGAGTGAAGACCGTCTCTTGTTATGCCTGAAGTTATCAACAGCACGGAGAATGTACTCCTGCAAATATCCATCCTTTATTGCCCTTTCAATCCATTTGATCTTAAGATAGTTACAATCTTTTGTTTCGTGATCGTGGTCTCCACAATGGGTACAATATTTGATCCGATCTCATCAGTGAAACTCAAAGTGGATCGGAGGCAGTTGTTGTATAATTCTAGTATGACAAATCTGATATAAAATTTCTTTTTGAGGTGTATTGAAAGGAGGAAAGTTTTGTGGCTCAGGGAAAGTGAAACGATTAGTTAAAGAGCCTAAATACGTGTGTTTGATAGCCTGGGAATAAGAAGGCCTTTCATTTGGTCATCACCTTCTATCAACTTGCTTTGGATCCAAAGTGCATTCAGGCGGCTTTTTGCCCTTATCTGTGAAACCTAGTATTTTACTACCCTTGTTCTTTGATTTTTTTTAACTGGTTTAAAATGTTTTTCATATTATTTTTAGTCATAAAGTACTTTAACTTATTCGTTTTTCAATTCGGCAAATTTTTCGGTTTACGCGATTTCGGTTCCGGCCTGTAAACTCTTAAAAATAAAAATTGGACTAACCAAACGGTCAGATAGTCAACTTGAGAGACTATGTGGTCAAATGGGTACTATTTGGTCTCAACTTAAACAGAATTTTAATCTTTTATACAGTTGTTAAATGTTATAAATTTTCTCCATAGCTGGCCGAAATTTCTTCCCCATTTTTCCCCCAAAATTTTCTTGGATTTCAACTAGAAATCACTTGGAAGGTAAGATTTTTCTATTAGTAAACCATGGCTTATGGGCTTTATGATCCAAGCTTTAATTTCAAGTTTTGTAGGATTCTTTATGGACTGAAAAATACTCTCTTTGCAGCCTTATATGTTATGATTTATGTATGTTATGGGTTGTTTTTAGTGTTTTGGAGGTTGGGAAGTGATTGGGGTTGATTTTTAACAACTTTCCATGGTTAGATTACAAATTTTAAGATTATGAGTTAGGGTTTTGTACTATCTTCCATATGTGGCCTAGAGTGTTATGCTATGAATGCCACTCTTATACACATAATGATGTTTTAAGAGTGTTTTCTCTTATAGTTTGGATAGGAATTGAGAAAGAAAACCAAGTGGAATTGATTTTCCTTCATTTTGTAAGTAAGCGGAAGTTTGGCGCAAATAGGATAATTTGGATAATTGGTTATGTTTGAAGGATCTTTAATGATCTTTTGATGGTTTTAAGTGTTTTCTTGGTAGTGGGATGGTTAGGAAGCATGTTTGAATCATGCGTGTGGCTAATCGGTAAAAATTTCAGTTTGGTAGTAAAGAGGAATTCCAACCATAGGTTGTTGTTCTAATGTTGTAATAGAGTTAATTGTAGTGGTTTTGGGGTATGGATTGTTGTGGAATGCTATTGATATAGTCCCGGCTATTGCTCCGGTGAATCTTTCCGTTTATGGATTTTTGTTGGTTGTTTGAATATGTTGTTTTGAGTTGGGTTGTAACCAAGGTCCCTTGATAATACCTTGCTCTAAGACCCTTCCGATGTATTCACCCCTGTCTCTTATACACATCTAGATGTGTATAAGAGACAGGACCTTATACTTAGGTACCTATTAATAAGTATATCTAGCTCTTATAAGAGACAGATGTTAACTAAGTGTTTTGACTGGGGTTTTAACTTGTCGAAGTTGGTCAGAAATTGTGAAAAGGTCATTTTTGACCAAAGAGCTGTTGGTGTCGTTTTCTATCGTTTCGCGTCGTTTTCGCTTTCCTAGTCATTCTTTAACTTCTCCATCTCTTCTAAGAGTCCTCTTATACTTGTTTTAGGTACCACACCACCTACCGCCGGCGATCGCGTTCAGTGATCATTTGTGCAGTTTTTGCTTTGATAAGTGGGTAACATAAATCCTCTTCCACTTGTATTTTGTTTAACGACTTTCGAAATATGTTTGGATGGATTTTAAATGTGTATGATGTTTGGAATTGCACTTTTACCAAGTTTTGGAATTATTATATATGAAATCGGGACCAAGCTATTTTATGTTAATCAATTGATATGTTTGTAAACTCTTTTGACATGAAAGCATTTTATTACTGTTTTGGCTCATAGGTGACCTAGGTATATAATTTGGATGTGTTTGGAAATATTTGATTTGGGGTGCACCGGTTCTATAGTCATCCATGGGACGCCGTGGTGACTTCTGTGAATGTTATGAACTATTTGATACGGGGTCTTGTGATGGGATAACTTGACCTCCCGGTCAGACTAGTAGGTGTGGTAGATTACTAGATCTGGCTAGTACTGTAGGTCATACCTTTGAGCCTAAAAGATACTCATGCTATTTTATTATATTCCGGATTGAAACTGTACTTGGATTTGTTCGCTATGCTTTAGCATACTATGTTTTGAAATGATTGGATCTTTTTGGCTATGTTTTGGACATGATTGACGTTTAAATGGCATGAGACATTTTAGAAACTGCTTTATGACTATGGTTTTCACAAATGTTATTATCTTTATGATTTTCTTTTTATCGCAATGCTTGGCCCCATTTGAAGAGCTTTTATGATATCCACTGAGCTAGTTATGCTCACCCCACGTGATTTATAATTTTCAGATTAGGTGCTCGATTTGACTCTCCACCGCGTTAGCAGCTTCTAGATTTCCTCCAGATTCCACATTACTGGTAGGACTCTGCGGATAATCTTCCAAGCTTCTCTTTTGTTTGGAGAGGGGTAGTGTATTAGATAGGTTTTGTATTGATGAACTTTGTTTTTGTTGTAGCATCTTTTGTACTAAGAAGGAATTTTTGTAATTCGTATTTTTGTGTAAAATGAAATATTCAGTTTTATAGTTAAGAAATGGTTTGATGGTTCTATTACATTGCGGTTAAGTTTGTTGCTCTGTTAGATGTGTATAAGAGACTTTGGATCGGTGTACCATCATTCAGCGCAAGATCGTGTTACGGTCCCGTTATGGGGCGTGACATTAAGATGGGGTCATTCAGTTCTCTTTTTGTACGATTGGATTCACTTTTCCGCGAATATAACATTTGCATGCTGAAAGAGCTCGCCAAACATCTGAGGAACCTTCGAGGCCAGATCAATATTAAACGTCTCCTTTTTAATCTCGCTCATGAAGGCAGCAATTAAAAGAGTCTCATCCGTGTGAAAAATAAGAACTGCTTCGTCGTTGAACCTTCTAATGTAGTGCTTCAAGGACTTATCAGGCCTTTTCAGACATGCAGGAAGTGCGATGCCTCCTTTAAAGTATTCCTCGACTCATAAAATTATGAAGGAACTTATCCACAAGGTCAAAAAACATCTCTACTAATTTGGGAACAATTCCTTGAACCATTTCTAGGCCGATTCTCTCAAGGTAGTGGCGAAAAGCTTGCATGTGGTTGCGTTTGAATACCCATAGAGCTTCGTGATGGTTGATACATGGGCAACATGATTTGGGGGATTAGTCGTACCTTTATAGGCATCCAAGGCAGATTACCTGAAGTTGGATGGTATTAGTTCTCCCTGAATGGTTGGCACGAGCAGGTCTTTGTCCAGAATATAAAGAGTCGTCGAGCTCGGAGTGTCTTTTCCCATTAGCTATGGAATATGTTTATCTACTTTTGCCATCAGATTCTCTTTTGAGACATTGACGGGATGCATGACAGGCTCAATGATTACTTCATTAGGTAGAATTTAACTTTGAAAGGACAAACAAGCAATAATTAACCACACTAATTTACTATACTCTACCTAACTTCCGCAAGTATATGGAGTTGATAGTGGTAGATGATGAGTGGATATCGTCCCACAAGGATTGTTGGAAGGCAATTACCAAGATTTACGGATATTTGTATAATTAAGAAAAATCAAGCAATGGATGATGGAATTATTCTAATAAAAATCATAATTAAATGAAACCGATAAAAACTTAATTTAAAACTAGATTAACTAAAAGCAAGTAAGTGAAAATAACTAATTACGATATTAAGAAACTAATGAAGCTATTCTAGCCTTCAAGTAAAGGAAAGCACTTATTATTCTAACCTAAATTAACGAAATTAAAAGGACTACTAATAAGAAACCTTGAAGACTAAAAGAAACCATTTCTAAACTAGAAATTGGAAAGAGTTAAACTAGAAATCTAAATATTTTTGGATTTTTGATATAAATAAAGAAAGCCCACTAAGAATTAGTTAGAAATTAAAGCAAGAAATTGAGAATTTTTGAATAGAAAGCTAGAAATTAACAAGAATCCTAATTTTCCTAAGAAACCCTACATTGCAAGTAAAGAAATTCTTACCAAATTAGACAAGAAAGCGAATAAAAATTACATCTACGCGAAACTTACGATTAACCCACTACGATTATCTAATCAAAATTCGAACTTGACAAGAAATTAAAAGACAATCTAAGAGAAAATTAAAGAGAAATTTCTGTTGAAAAGAAACTTGGAGTTCAAGATATCCTAAACTATCCTAAAAGCTAACTAAACTATCTACTACTTACTCTTACTAATTTTTAAGTAGCTTAAATAGTACTAATATTACACTAGGCAAAAATCAGGAGTTACTGGCTGAAAGTTTACAAAATTGCCCTTATGGCTTAACTCTCAGCGAGTCGAGATCGCGATATGGAACAATTGAGATCGCAATATCAACTCTAATACATTAACACAATTTTCCAAGTCGAGATCGCGATATGGATAGTTTGAGATTGCGATCTCGACTCTCTTCTCAACAATCTTCATTTCTTCCATTATTGCAATTTTCATAAGAGACCTTTGTTCATTCTAGTTTCTAACTTCTAATTTTTACCTGCATAATATTAATCACCATTAAGAAATCAATTAATCTAAAATTTTAATAAAAACTTATCAAATTTAACAAGAATGGAAATACAAACACATGTCAAAGAAATTAACTAAAGTCTTCAATTACTTGCCTAACATTCGGGATTTAAACTATGAAAATGCTATAATTTAGAGGAAAATAACTCTAGTTTACTAGAGTTATCACACCCCCAAACTTGGCATTTTGCTAGTCCCGAGCAAAACAAACAAAAATAAAATTAAAATGAAAAGAAGCCTACTAACACTGAAACATATAAACACCTCCAAAGTTGACGCGACACTTGATGAATCATGGATGTACTTAGAACAATTAGGAAATATCTCAAGAAACATTCAATACTAAGTGATATGTGAAGTATCTAAGTGAATCAATCCAAAATTGAAATTTGTTCTACATAGAAGCACACATTCATTCACTACACAAGATTTCACATCACCAAGCATTACCATTCTCAAAAAGAGTTACCAAAATTTTTAGTTCTTTTCATTTGAACCATCATTACTTCTCAAATCACAAATATTATGAAGTTAATCAACTATCTCGACTAGGCACCATGAAAATAGAAGTTCAATTAGGAATCAACTTAAATGCAAATGTCACACATTTTGGGAATAAACCTCTAACAAGGAATAAGTAATATGAGATTAATGATAAGTATTACAAACATTTACTCCTCAACTTATTGGTATATTAAAACGAAATTCCTAATGGCTTAATTTGGAGAAACAACATGGGTACATGTTGTAATCCGTACTCGCCTTATTACTACTCTAATGACTTATTTTGGAGAAAAAATATGGGTACATGATTCATCCGGTACTTGCCTTATTCTTAATTTTTTTCGGACCTAAGCCAAGGAAAAGGAGTGAATGTACCAAAAATTAATCTCAAATATCAATTATTCACAAGTTAAAAGAACATTTCCTATGCAAACACACGAAATGTCCCAAAATTCCTTCTACTTCATTTAACTAATTTTTTTTCAAAAGATAGTTCGTCAACCAAGTAATATAAGTGATTTGATCAAAAACAACATTTCAAATAAATTTTCTTAAAATTTTAGTACTTCTTTTTGAAAAATAGTAATGCCAAGTTTATGAATTCTTTATGTTGCAAACGAACTACTCACTCACACAAAAATTCTTGAAATGAATCAATCAAATACTTCAATCACAAAACATTTAACATCAAAATTAGTATCATCATTGAGTACTTAATTGATCAATGTTCCATCCATTGAACATCAAGTGGCAATAATATGTATAAAATAACCATTCCTAACACAAAGAAATAGACACCCCAAAACTTGTCTCTTTTATTCTAATTGATGAATAAATCATCCTTCCACTCACCCAAAATTAAACATAAAGACATACCCAAAAATAACAAAAACTACTCAAATCATGATATAACTATAAACTAAGAACTAAAATTGGGTAAAAATGCTAAGAGTAATAAACTGTGCCATGCATCTCACCATTCAAGCTTCACACAAAATCAACATTCAATTCAACTCATCAACTAATGCAAAGATGGCGTCAGCTTAGGGCCCTTAGCCATTCTACTTTTATTAAGCAATGACCAAACTTCACCAAGTGGCAAATATGAGATTCCCAAAGAGATTCAGTCATTAACATCAAAATGTATCAACTTGGCATCAGCTTAAGGCCATTAGCCAAACTATTTAAAAGGAAAAAAAAAGCGGAACTAAAATACTTCAATTCCAAAGACTAAAAAGTAAAACTAAAGTAATCCAAAGTAATCAAAAGTTATGGTATTCAATCAATAAAAACAGAGAGATTATCATCGTCCATCAAATCAATCCAGTGATCAGAGTTGGTCTTCATCCATGCTCAAGCAAATGGTGGCTTCATCTCTTCATTTCATCTCTTCTTGACCCTCCTCTAGATGTCACTAGGTTGGGCCTCTTCATGATCATCATCCACGTCCCCTCCAGTCACACCCGCGTAGCCAGATCCCTCATGATGTGTGGTAGCCGCCAGTGGTGCGTAGTACTGTCCAAGAGGTGGACCAAAGTGTCATGCCAAAGGTGAGGGTTGCTGAACCCAAGTGCCTAATGAAGTAATCTTTAAAGCTTCCCCAATGACGGTCAAGTTGTTGTGCATCGCCATTTGACTATACGACCAGTACCCTTGTAGATCATTCCTTTCTTCTTCATTTACCGGAGCATTAAATACCAAACCTGGGGGTATATCGGAATCATTGAAATTCTCTAAGGTGGTGGTGGCTGTGGTTGTGGCTGGGTAGGGTGGTCTTCGTGGTGGTGCTGTTCATATTCTCTCACTATCTTATAGACATATTCCCGATTAATCATTCCTCTAGGATGTGTCAATGGTTCCAAATGACCAATCAGGCAACCTGTTATGGTACAAAGATGGTGAATTAGACTAGGGGCAGAAAATATAGGATGTCCAGACCCACCACTCTCAAAAAATCACTGTTTAATAAGGTGACCAACATTCACCGGGACCCTAGTCAAGATGGCATAAACTAAGAGTACTTTGTCCCTTTGAATAAAGCTCACATCATTGGACCCCCAAATGCGCTACTGATAAAATAAAACCATAACTTAGCCACAAATGGGAGTCCTTGACGAGCAAATTTTAACTCGGTGACAGATGAAGTACTCTTAATCCTATCTACCCTTCTATCACAAATGTCATCTTTGATTGCATTCATATCCTTATCTTTATTATTCACCAAAATGCCAAGTATTGACTAGAAGGTACGGGAGGTATGTTGAAATACGGATTGATCACATCAGCACTAAAATCTACTAAAATCCCCCATATGCGCCTTGCCATCTTCTAATTAACATAAGTTGCAATGAAACTCCTTGACTAGTTGGGTAGCCCCGAGGTCAACTTGAGTGTTAGAACCCTCCCAATACCATGACCTAATTTGTTCCTCCATAGCTCGTCTAGCATCTTCATAAATTCCCCAATGCATAGACAAGTCAAAATTCCATTCTCTAATCACTTCATGCTTCTCGTTAGTCTTGTACAATTGTTGAGCCCTATCACTTGAGAATTGAGGTTCAATTTGCTCACCGTCCTCAAAAGGCTGCTCCGAACCCCCTTCTCCACTAGTACCCTCTCCGAACTTTCTTTTCCTAGACTCAGTTTCTCTTCCTCTCATTCTAACTCTTCTTTCAGCACTACCATAATCCCCTCTAGTCATCTTTGATCAACAAAATTCAATCAACAATTTAAGAATTCAATCCCCAATCAAGAACCACAACTACAAAATCACAATCAACAATTTCCAACAATTTTCCAAATATTTCAATTCCAAATCAATTCCAATCAAAAATCAAGCCAATAATTCCAACAATTGGGCAAATCAATATCACAATTCTCCTAAAACAAATTAACATCAATAATTGTCCAAAATTCAACAATTGAGTACCATCAATTCACCACAAGTTAATCCACAGAACCCCACAATTATCTTTAACAATTTCATCAATTAAAACTAAGAATCAAAGGAAGAATATTACCCGTTTCTTTTTTGGATTGAAATTTTCCCAAAAGTTGCTTGTGTATCAATCCTTCTTGAAGTTCACCTTTCTCCAAGAATCCTCCAAAAAAATGCTAACTTTGATGTTCCTAAGAAAAATAGAATGATATTAGTGATAGGTGTGGAGTTTAAAGTGATTTTTAGTGAAGATGAGGGAAGAATTTTGAGGGATTGGGGTTAGGGTTTTCGAAGAAAGTTGAAGGAGAAGAAGAAGTGGAGATAAGAAAAACGAGATGTGCTATTTGAGATCGCGATCTCATTTCCAAAACAAAGTTCTTAGGGCACTTTGGAGATTCACAATCTCGACTCGGATCAAAAATAGCCTTTGCCAAAGTTGAGATCGCGATCTCAACCCAAATGACCATTCTACACCTCTAGAAGTGTTGAGTTTGAGATCGTGATCTCGAACTCAATTTCTGCAGGAAGAATTTTCAGCTTAGCCGAAATTGCTCCACTCTTGACCAATAGAGTTAGTGATTTGCTAGAATAACTCTACACTCAACAATTCACAAGTTAGGATGACAATTTTCACTCATTGTTTTGCTCTATTTATTCAACTCAAAAACTCAACTTTTATTTTTTATTTTTTACGAAAATTTTAACCTAATTCAAACCAATTTACTCGAAATCAAGCCAATTAAAAATCACACCAAAAGAAAGCAATAATAACTAAATTAAAGACTAGGGTTGCCTCCCAAGAAGCGCTCTTTTATAGTCACTAGTTTGACTATGGCATGACACTCATTCTTGTCTTAATCGAACGGTTTCTAGTCCACCTTCTATGATTGCTCCAAGGTAGGGTTTCAGCCGATGTCCATTGACCTTGAAAACTCCCTCTTTCTCCTTATTTCCACTGTTCCATGAGAAAAGGTTTGGACTACTTCAAAGGGACCACTCCATCTTGACTTAAGCTTTCCCGGAAATAGCTTGAGTCTTGAATTATAAAGGAGCACCAAATCACTGACTTTAAATTCCTTTTTTTTTTGGATATGCTTATCATGCCATGCCTTTGTCTTCTCCTTATAAATTAAAGAATTTTCAAATGCCTCCCTCCGGAATTCTTCCAACTCATTCAAATCAAGCATCCTCTTTTCATATGCCTCCTTCAACTTAAAATTCAAGTTCTTTATGGCCTAATATGCCTTATGTTCAAGTTCCACCGGTAAGTGACACGTTTTTCCATACACAATAGGTATGGAGACATGCCATATATGGGATTTTTAAATGCTATACGATAAGCCCACAAAGTGTCATCTAACTTCAATGCCCAATCTTTCCTAGCATTATTCACCGTTTTCTCTAGGATTCTCTTCAATTCTCGGTTTGACACCTCCACTTGACCCGATGTTTGTGGGTGATAAGCTAAAGAAACCTTTTGTTTCACCCCATATTTTGTCATTAATGCCTCAAATTGAGAATTCTTGAAATGTAGATGTGTATCACTAATGATAGCCCGAGGAACTCCAAACCGAGAAAAGATATTCTTGCGAAGGAATTTAGTAACCACCTTGGCCTCATTGGTTGGAGTAGCAATTGCTTTAACCCACTTGGACACATAGTCCACCACAACAAAAATGTACTTATTGGAGTATGAGACAGGAAAAGGTCCCATGAAATCAATCCCCCATGCATCAAATACCTCCTACTCAATAATGCCATGAAAGGGCATATCATGTCTCCTTGAAATATTACTCACCCTTTGACATTCATCATTACATTTGAGCATAAAATCCCAAGAATCCGTGAACATAGTTGGCGAATATAAACCACTTTGTAAGACCTTGAAAGCCATCCATTGAGCTCTATGGTGTCCCCCAAGTGGAGATGAATAACAATGTCTTAATACATTGTATACTTCACATTCTGGAACACATCTCATTAGGACTTGATCATTACACTTTCGAAACAAATGCGATTCTTCCCAAAAATAATGTTTAAGTTCCGCAAAGAATTTCCTCCTCTCATTGATGTTTAGCATCTTTGGTACTATCCTTTCCACAAGATAATTCACAATATCCGCATACCATGGACTCACCTCCTTCACCTCAAATAACTTCTCAATTGGAGATTCTTCATTGGTTATCCCTTCTTCAAGATTGACAAGTCTAGATGGCTCAATTCTTGACAAATGGTTGGCTACCCTGTTTTCCACACCCTTTTTGTCGACCACCTCCCAATCAAACTCATGCGACAAAAGTATCCATCTCAATAAACTTGAAGGCTTGGCATCTTTCTTAGAAAACAAATACTTTAATGCGGAGTGATCGGTATGAAAAATTACCTTTGATCCAATCAAATATGATTTAAAATTATCAAATGCAAAAACCATAGCAAGTAGTTCCTTCTCTGTTGTTGAAAAATTAATTTGTGCATCAATTAAGGTCCTACTAGCATAGTAAATGACATGCAACATCTTGTTCACTTTTTGACATCGCACGACACCTATTGCATAGTCACTAGCATCACACATGAGCTCAAAGGGAAGAGACCAATTTGGTGCTACAATAACCGGTATAATCACAAGAGCGTGTTTTAACTCACTGAATACTTTCAAACAAGAATCATCAAAATGAACTTTTTGAAGTAACAAGCACAATGGTCTAGCAATATGAGAGAAATTCCTAATGAATCTTCTATAAAATCCCGCATGACCTAAGAAACTTCTTACCCCTTTAACATTGATCGGAGGAGGTAACTTTTCAATTACCTCCACCTTTGCCCTGTCAACTTCTATTCCCTTTGATGAGACTTTGTGACCCAAAAGGATTCCTTCTCTCACCATGAAATGACATTTTTTCCAATTGAAAACTAAATTAGTTTCCACACACCTCTTTAACACCTTGGACAAATTTGTAAGACAATCATCAAATGAGCCACCAAATACACTAAAGTCATCCACAAAAATCTGTATGCTCTTTTCAACCATGTCATGAAAAATGGCAAACATGCAACGTTGAAATGTACTTGGAGCATTGCAAAGTCCAAAGGGCATTCTACTATATGTAAAGGTACCAAATGGGCATGTGAAAGTTGATTTATCTTGGTCTTCCAGAGAAATGCCAATTTGAAGGTATCCGAAATAACCATCAAGAAAACAATAATATGCAAAACCGGCCAACATCTCAAGCATTTGATCAATAAAAGGCAAAGGAAAATGATCCTCTCGGGGTGGCATCATTCAACTTTCGAAAATCAATGCACATTCGCCAACCAGTAACCAATCTAGAGGGAAGGAGCTCATTGGTTTCACTTATGATTACGGTAATAACACCCTTTTTGGGAACGACTTGAGTGGGGCTAACCCACTCACTATCGCTAATGGGGTAAATAATACTGTCTTTCAAAAGCTTAAGAACCTCCTTCCTCACAACCTCTTTTAAAGTAGGATTCAATCTTCTTTGAGGTTGCCTTATCGGTTTATTCCCTTCATTCATCAAAATTTTATGCATGTATATGGAAGGGCTTATTCCCTTTATATCATCAATAGACCAAGAAAAGGCATTTTTATTCCTTTTAAGTACCACAATCAATCTTTCAAGTTGCTCATTTGTCAAAGATGCATTCACAATCACCGGGTATGTCTCATTTTCAACAAGATATGCATATATTAAGTGGGTAGGAAGGGGTTTTAGCCCAAATTGGGGGGTCGTTGGTCGGAGACCCCCCTTTACCTTCTTTTTTATTCTTTTTATCTTCCTTGTGCAATAACTTCTCATCCTCCAAATGAGGACATTCACATCCTTCATTCCTTCTTAATTATCTTGATTTGGCCCATTTGACTCCAAGACCTCTTCCTCCATTAAGAAATTCTCCATTGCATTCCTCCAACAATCATCAATTAAGTCATCTACCACATTTATATTCATGACATCTTCAAAAATTGAAGGAAGCTTTAATGAATTAAAATCATTAAATGTAACAGTTTCATCATTTATAAGAGACAGGCAATTTGGTCATGGGTTAAGCCTTCTCTTATACACATCTAAAGGTGTATAAGAGACATTGGCATCTCTTCATCCTCTTCCATTTTGATTCAACGAAAATGGCCGGAAGGTAAAATTTGTCAATTTTCATAATCACATCTTCAATGATCCCCTTTGAAAACACATTAGGCTTTGATCCACAAGTTGCAATGAGACACTTGTTGGCTTCAATTGACCACGATTTAGCTTCTTGAATACTCCAAAAGGCATGAGATTTATTGAAGCGCCCAAGTCACTTAATGCTCTTCACGCAAATTGCAAACCCCCAATCTCATAAGGTATAGAAAATGAACCAGGATCTTTGTGCTTTGGTGCTAACTTCTTTGTAAGTAGTGCACTACAATGCTCCGTTAAGCACAAAATTTCATCACCATGCAATTTTCTTTTTGAAGTAAGGACTTGTTTCATGAATTTGGCATAGGTAGGCATGTTCTCAAGTGCCTCCATGAAAGGGATGTTGATTTCAAACAATTTGAAAATCTCTAGAAATTTCTTGAATTTCTTTGCCTTTTTTTCATCCCTTAGCCTTTGAAGAAATGGCACATTAACATGTTTTGGCTCATGTTTTGTCTTGCCCATTTGAAGACTCCCCTTTTTCTGTTATTTTCAACATCAACCCCTTGTTGTAAGAGATTCTTCATTGAATTTCTTCCAACTCTTTACCACTCCTAAGGGTAATAGCCTTGCATTGCTCCTTAGGGTTTGGAATAGTGTCACTCGAAAGCACTCCTAAAGGACTCTCATTGTTCAACCTTGCCACCATTATTGTCCAAATTGAATCTACAAATTCCTTGTTGAAGCCTTCAAATTCTAAAAATCTCTTTTGTGCTCTTCCATTTTCCTATCCAATTCTCTTCTCAAATAAGAGACTTCTCTTTTCAAACCTTCTTCACCCAAATTCTCTCTTAGGAGCACATTGATCTTGATCAATGGGTTGGGAAGAATGCATAATGGAGAGGAGGCCTTTGTTGTTGGTTTTGAAACGAAGGGTTGGGAAAATTTTGATATGAGTTGGGTTGAGAATTTCTTTGATGTGACGGTTGATAAGGTCTAGATGAGGAATTCAAGGCTTGAGTGTGTTGGGCATTTTGAGGTTGGGGATTTGGTTGGTAAGGAGGATTAGATTGGTTGTTGGTGTTACTCCATGAGAAATTTGGGTGATTCCTCTAATAAGGATTGTAAGTCTTCCCACAAGCTCTGGATTGGTTCCTTGGAAATGATGATTGATTAGCCACATAATTGATTTGCTCATTAGCTCCATATGGCTATCTCACATTGTCCATTTGCATGGCCGCCTCCACAAAAATCACATGTCATACTTGGTTGAGTTGGAGAACAAGTCATAGCATTTACACTACTAGGTTTCCCTAGATTTTCCAACGCCTTTTCCATGTTACTCATCATAGTCATGAACATGCTTTGTTGTGCCAAGAGGGCATCTTGCATGTTTAGATTCAATGCTCCACTATTTGCATTGGCTTGATTAGCTTGGTATTGAACAACCGGTGGAGTTATCGGCCCATGATAGTAGTGGTTGTATGCCATCCTATTTAACAACTCTTGAGCTTCTTCCGGAGTCTTACATGAGATAGGGCCGTCGGCGGAGGCATCTACGATGAATTTCGTCTCTTGAAGTAAACCATTATAAAAGGTTTGAACTTGAAGCCACAGAGGAATGGCGTGATGAAAGCATTTTCTTAGCAACTCTTTGAATCTTTCCCAATCTTCCCCTAGGCTTTCACCAACATCTTGTTTGAATTATGTAATCTCTACACATTCCTTAATTTAGAGGTTCTTGCGGGTGGAAAGTACTTCGCCAAGAACTCTTGAGCAAGTTGGTTCCAAGTGGTGAATGTTTCTTGGGCATGGGATTGCATCCATGACTTTGCCCTATCACGAAGAGAAAAAGGAAACACCCTCATCCACACACAATCTGGGTGTACTCCATTAAACTTGAATGTGTCCAAGACTTATTCAAAATTCATGAGGTGTGTGTAGGGGTCCTCATTTGGTCCACCTCCGAAAATAGCATGGGCTTGAAGCATTTGGATTAGGGCGGACTTGATTTCAAAATTGTTGGCTTGCACGGGCATCCGTGCAATGCTTGAGTTCGCCCCATGAAAATTAGGTAAAGCATACTCCCTCAATGGCCTTCCATTCCCATTCATGCCATTTCCATTCCTATAGCCACCAATCCCATTATTTCCAACTACCTCTTCTTCTTCGTTTTCCATGTTCACATTTCTTAGATGAGCATTTGCATTTGCCATCTCTATCTCCTTTCTTGCTTTTGTTGTACCCTTCTCAACCTTCGAATTTCTCTTAGCTCTTTCTCTCGTTCCTTGTCTAAGCAAATGAATGGCTCTTGAGCTTCTCTTACCATGCACTACACAACCAAGGCAAATAGTCAATTGAAATTCCATGTCAATTCCACAGGATATCTGACAAACATAAAAATTCAGAAAATTAACAACTAAACTAAACAAAACTAAAGAACTTAATCTACATGACCCGTAAAGCGCATGATATTGCCAAAAACCGAAATCAATCCCCGGCAACCGCACCAAAACTTGATTGCTTCGTTAGGGAGAATTTAACTTTGAAAGGACAAACAAGCAATAATTAACCACACTAATTCACTCTACTCTACCTAACTTCCGCAAGCATACGAAATTGATAGTGGTATAAGATGAGTGGGTATCATCCCACAAGCATTGTTGGAGGACAATTACCAAGATTTACGAATATTTGTGTAGTTGAGCAAAATCAAGCAATGGATGATGGAATTATTCTAATAAAAACCATAATTAAATAAAAGCGATAAAAACTTAATTTAAAGCAAGATTAACCAAAAGCAAGTAAGTGAAAATAACTAATTACGATATTAAGGAACTAATTAAGCTATTATAGTAGAAGCAAGTAAAGGAAAGCACTTAATTCTAACCTAAATTAACCAAATTAAAAGCAAGCAAATTACCCAATTAAAAGGACTACAAATAAGAAATCTTGAATACTAAAAGCAACCATTTCTAAACTAGAAATTGGAAAGAGTTAGAAATCTAAATATTTCTGGATTTTTCATGTAAATAAAGAAAGCCCACTAAGAATTAACTAGAAATTAAAGCAAGAAATTGAGAATTCTTAAATAGAATCTTGAAATTAACAAGAATCCTAATTTTGAAAGAAATTTTGGATTGCAAGTAAAGAAATTCTTACTAAATTAGACAAGAAAGCGAATTAAAATTATATCTACACGAACCTTGCGATTAACCCACTACTGCAAGATTATCTAATCAAAATTTGAACTTGACAAGAAATTAAAAGAAGATCTAAGAGAAAATTAAAGAGAATTTTCTATTGAAAAAGAAAACTTGGAGTTCAAGATATCCTAAACTATCCTAAAATTTAACTAAACTATCTACTACTTACTCCTACTAATTTTTAAGTAGCTTAAATAGTCTAATATTACACTAGGCAAAAATCAGGTTACTGGCTGAAAGTTTACAAATTGCCCTTACAACTTAACTCTCAGCGAATCAAGATCGCGATATGGAACAATTGAGATCGCGATCTCGACTCTAATACATTAAGACAATGCTCCGAGTCGAGATTGCGATATGGAGAGTTTGAGATTACGATCTCGACTCTCTTCTCAGCAATCTTCAATTTTTCCATTATTGCAATTTGGCCCCTTGAGCTTTGTTCATTCTAGCTTCTAACCTCTAATTTTTACCTGCATAATATTAATCACCATTAAGCAATCAATTAATCAAAAATTTTAATAAATTTTCAAATTTAACAAGAACGGAAATACAAACACATATGATAGAAATTAACTAAAGTCTTCAATTACTTACCTAAAATTCGGGATTTAAACTATCAAAATGCTATAATTTAGAGGAAAATAACTCTAGTTTACTCGTGTTATCACTCAACATGCATCGATCCGATTTTGTGTCAAGCCGAACGACCTTAACCTAGTTGAATCCAATATACCAAATTCGACCTACTTGTATGCTAATTACATATTGACCCTTAATTAGCTCATTACATGCCACATGTGCTTAGCTTAATGGATGGCTATTTTTTGTATCATCAATTCCTAAGCCAAAAAATATAATTAGCTGAGGCTCTTCAATCACTTGGTTAACAAAGACGTAGAGAAGAGAGAAGAAAGAATGTCATAATAAAGGCCGAAGCTGAGGCGCAAGAATTATTCGACCGCGGAAGTTCCGAGCTGAGTCTTGGACCAAGGTGCAAGAATGTTGTCAGCTTCAATAGCAGCTGAAGCATCTAAATTGTGGAACTTTGAGGTTGACGAAGTCCGGAAAAGAATCTCAACTACATAAAATGAGGACTTTTAGAGTTATTACGGAACTTTAAAGCTTGCAGAGACTTCAACATCCTTGAGGGACACTCCAAGAAAAAGGCAAGGACAGGGTTGGTTGCATCAGTTGAGAACTTGGCTGCTCAAAGTTGGAAAACAAATGGCCTCAAACAACTTGCTGAGTTGCTTAACTTCAATTGGGGTTGCTCAGCTTCAGTAGAGGCTAAAAGTAATTCCTTTTCAATAATGAAGATCCTAAGACAGGTTGCCAAAATTATTTGCCAAAAGTTTCAAAATGCATTGTTTCGTGGGGCTAGTTGGTGTTGATGTAAATATGCATCCAAGTGCTGAAGCCAAATTAAGGACAAATGCTGTGGTGGCAGTCAATGGCTTGTGAGATCTAAAAATCAATGGACTAGACATTCAATCAAAAGGTCTGGATGATGATTTTAATGAAGCCACGCCAATTCTAAGATGGCATTGTTTTGTTGGTTCTCGAACGAAGCAAGCCAAAGCAATTAAAGTAATACAATTATACAAGAGCCTCGGATGGGATTCACAAGCATGAATGAAAATAATGGAACCTCGGATGGGGACTCAAATGCACAAATAAAACAGCAAAGTGTAGTACGGGGAATTCAATTTAATATCCGGTTTCGAACCGAATTTCAGTACCTGAGGTACTGTTGATGATATTAAATATTACATCCAATATGGTGTATGCCTTTTGTCAGCTTATTAAATGTATCAATGTAAATAAAACATATGATTAGCTTAGTCTTTATTGGTTAAAACCCATGTAAATGCATGTAAAATCTATAAATAAGAGGTCACCCTTAACAATTGATAACCTATATCACATAGTAATACACAACACAATTCTTCCATTCTTTCTCTACTTTTATCATTTTCTCCCTTTACAAATTTCATTCTCATCAGAGACTTTAAAACAAAAATATTGATTTCATTAAAGCAGCAATACTGAAGAGGCATACTATCTCTTACCAATCTTCATTGGTAAGTCATAGTTTATACACCACTTCTGTTTGAGGATATCACAGATAAAGAAGATACTGACTTTTCGGCTTAAGCTGGCTAGTTTTGTAGAGTGCTCTCAAGAATTTGAGAATCAACTCCAGAAACTGTGGGATAAGAGGAGCTATTCCTGTAGCGTATTAATAACTCCAATAATCTTCTTTCCACTACTTCCATGCTTGAGTAGAGCCACGAGCTGAATTTGACTGAACAAGTTTTTAGACGTGATCAGGGAAGCAGACTCGACATCTGGTAGTACACCTCATAAGAAAGATAGGAGAGATGATACTACAAAAATGTCTAAAGTTTTCAAACATGTTCTTCTATTATCCTGACGATCTTCATTCTAGTACTTCAGAGATAGAAATCAAGAACTACAGAAAAGAGAACGGGCAACCAAGGGCGGCCATTCCAATACGCATCAGCTGTTTAATAGCCGATGAATAAGCTTCTCCAGTTTCTACATTGAATGCCCAATCTTTTTCTGCTTTGCACAAACTTCACGTGCTTCCAAAGGCCCTTTCAGAATTGAATTTTTTTGACAAACAACTTTACTCAACAATCCTACATAGTCCAACTTAAGAACTGATGACTAGAGATCCCCAATTGGGTGCATTACAACACTCGTTAACGCAAATCAACACCTCTCTGATATATTTCCAAATTCCGATACTCCAATTCATCGATATCACCAACCAAATCAGAAAACAACTCAGGATCATTGATCTTTGTCCTAAACAGTCGTTTCACCCATCCAGATAATCCTTTATTCACACTGTCCAATTAACCATGGAGTTCGGTGAAGGCGGAATCACAGACATCAGACGATATTCTAAAAAACACCGCCTATGAATTGTAAATCTATTCTAATCATTCAGGCAGTCATACACTCTGTCACAAAGCATCAGCAATTATTTGGCTCTCAGCCTTCTCAACACTATTCTTACGTAAGGTAAAATATTAAACTATCTTGATACGTGATATTATTACCCACCAAATAGTAATATTAGTAGTAAGCATTACCAATTTTGGCCAACAATGCCAACTAATAGAAGTGGAGCAAAGATGCTTCAGTTTTTCGATTTGGTGATGACTAATAGTAGATGTTGTCTTGCATGGTTAAAGAATCCTATGAAGTCAATGAAACTACTGCACCACAGCCATAATGGCTTGACTTTATAAGAATTTCTGAGAAAACCGTGGTCAATTATGTTTTGCTTATCCAAACTAAAGGCAATTTTTCTTGAAAATGCACCTTTGCCTCTTGAAAATAACAAAGTTATCAAAAAAGACTTGCTAAAACTGCCTTTAGATTTCTATGTGCCACAAGCAAGTTGATTAATGCAAAATTCATGGTGCTTGTTGAATTCAGAGGCAACCAGTGTTTGTCTAATCCTTTCTTTCAGTTTTCTATATTTGTAAGATAAGATCCTCAGCAAACAGTTTTACCATGGAATATAAAAGTGAAATTGAGTTCGGGTAACATATTACCACATGAAAGAATAAATTGCCATATTATTAAACTGAAAAGCCTTTTCTAAAGTAGAAGAATGATAGACAACAATCAATAGAACTTCGTCAACCTAAAGTTCAGAAATTGTGCAATCTGGAGATCTCTATATAACTGATTGATATTAGGTTCTTGACTTTAGTCCTCCTTTCTCGTACTCTATGGCCTCTAGTTCTACTTCTACCTTGAAATGTATATAGGTGATTGATGATATAGAAATTAACTCTTCAATAGACTGAACTCACGTAACATGTAATAGGCTCATTAAGGATTAATTTGTAATTAACATACTAGTAGGTCAGACTCTAGGGATCGGGTTCGACACAAGTAGTTTGGTTCAAACTTGACATAAGTTCGGATAGATACAAATAGTTTGGCTTGGACACATGTGAATTCGGATATAGTGTATGAATGCCTTGAGGTCAGGTTGGACAATAGCGTCAGAGAATGACCCCCTGAATCTCACGACCAACTCTTATATATAGGGACTTATCCCTTATTTGTAAAGGCCCAAGGCATTGATACTAAATAAAATATTATTCACTTTCTCTCTCCATAAAAATTACTTTCCTTTCTCTTTACTCGACAAACTCTATTGATCAGTTGGTGCTGTCTATGAAAAATTGATGCAAAAAGTCTACTGCTATCTACCTTAATCGTAATATTGATGTTTAACAAAAATGCAAATCAAAAATTCAAATCACGATGTTTTGCTTGGATCCAAAGCCAAACGGTCACCAAATCCATTATGCTAAGCCTGAAGTCACCGTAGAAGGGGCATCAATTCATTGTCAAAAGCTAAGTTCATACGCTGAACGAATTCTTCTAGTTTTGATGTTTTATACGATAATTAAGTGATGTTGTACTATTTTATTATGGTCAACCGAAAGCATTTACAGTGTGGGTTTTGTGAATTATAACATATAAATTGAAGTGGCCGACCACTGCCGATCTTTTGTGCATGACTATTCTCTATTGCATTGTGGCAATTTTTGGCCTTAATGGTCTTGCTTTCGACAATTGGACCACATACTCTTGAAACTGCCTGATCTAATTCATGTTCTTTATTTATTTAGTGCATCCGGAGGCTATGACATAGATGACGTACAGTCAAAAGTCAGCAATCATGCGTACAAGTTGATGAACCGAGGCCAAGCTCGGCTTCACTAAGAAAAGGGAAGAAGTGAAAACATCTCGATCGTTTGACTAAGTGATCATCCCAACATAGCGATGATCGTCCCAACACGCCAGAGCACACTAGTGACTTTGTGGAAAAATTGGCGATTGGCAAACAACTGAAATGGAAAACGCTGAGCTCTACAAAATTGATGAAATGTCACCAATACCGATCAAAAAGTATGGTGCCGTTCAATTTCAATCCGAGTGCCCACAAAAAGACTTGTGAAGAACAAGAATCGAACAAAGAAGCTCTTGTGATAAGCCAAACAAGGGAGCTCTTAGTAAGCTCAAAAGAAGCGGTCTACGGTACCGAACAAATTGAAGTTTGGGGAAGACAAAACAGATGAAACGACCAACTCTGCAATTGAATTAAATTGAAAATAACTAAGCAAAAGATTTGGGGATGAACTCCACAAGCAAGCTAGCAGCTAAAAAGAAAGCGAGCTTGGCCTGGCTAGAAATTTATGAAAATGTGTCAGTTTTCAAAATTAATTTTTTGGGCGTTGATTTGAAAGTGATTTTCAGGCAGGGAGAACCTCGCATTCAACAAATATGAGTTCATTGACTTTACATTTGTTAAATACGAGGTCAAGTAAAATTGAATTTTTAATTATTTTTTTTCATGACCTTGCATTCAACAAACGCGAGATAAGAGGGAATTTTTTATAGCGTAGAGGAGGAGGAGAGTTGGTTAAGTTTGAAAAGGAGAGTCAACAAAAACAAAATTCCCTCTGACCTCGCATTTAAAAAAATTCAATTTTACTTAACCTCACATTCAACAAATGTGAGGTCAATGAACTCACATTTGTTGAATGCGAGGTTCTCTCTACCTGAAACCACTTTCCAAATCAACGCCCAAAAAGCATAATCCTAAAAACTGGCACACTTTTAGAATTTTCTTTTGGCCTGGCTGACGAAGAGGGACAATAAGGTTATCATGACCAAAGAATGGAATTGATCTCATGCCATTCACTAGTAAAGTAGGATGACATCATCCTTCGGATAATTGAATGAACCGAACAACTCTGGATCGATCGTCAATTAAACATGAAGACAAGGACACTCAAGTCCAAGTTCTGCCAAGATGAACTCCAAACATGATTTTCAATGAGCTCTGATCTTCATACTTCGATCAGCAAATTTGACCAGCAAACCATCACAACTTAGATCAGCTTGACATCACCAAGAAAATTGATATACACGCCTCAAATTCTGTAGGTTTTGATATCCCCAAATTCCATTAAAATACTTGTTTCTTACTCTATATTTGCCTTCCCTCTCCAACAGGAAATCTTAAGGTATTGATTGTGAGTGACCATTGAAACAAGTAGTGAGTCTGCCTTCAAAGTGATGAATCAAGATTTCGTAAAATTAGATCGTCTTCATGGAACCAGAACAAATTTCAACTGGTGGAAAGATAAAATGATGTTGGTGATTACACAGGAACTCAAGGTATAACGCGAGAAAAGGAAGGAAGATGAGATCGTTTGTAGAGGTCATATTCTCAACACCCTTTTAGACCTTCTTTATAATTTTTCACAGTGGTCAAATCTAAAAAGAAATTTGGGCTGTCTTGGAATACAGATATGCTACACAAAAACAAGGTGAGGATAAATTTCTTATTAAGAAATATTTTAAATTCCAAAGTGTTGACTCTTCTTCTATTTTGGATCAAGTTCATGGCCTTCAAATTATTGTTTCAAAGTTAAAAGATCTAGGTGTTGAAATTTCAGAGTCATTGCAAGTAGGGGCAATTATTGCAAAATTGCCTTCTAATTGGAATGATTATTAAACGAAAATGCTTCATACTACTAAAATTTTAACAATGGATCAAGTTTTGAAACATATGAGAATTGAAAGAGATACTAGAAATTTTCATAAGAAAGATTTAGAACTTGTTTCAAAAGTGAACTTTGTTGATGAGAATAAGAGTCAAATCACAAGTTCTAAAAGGAAATTTTCTAAAAATACTAATTCTAAGGACAAGTTCAAAAGGAATAGAATATGTTATCATTGCGGCATGAAAGAGCATTATAAGAATGAGTGCAATTCCAACAAGAAACAAAAGAAAAATAATGCCCCTAAAGCAAATCTTGTAGAAAGAGATGCTGAAATTGTTGCAATGGTAACTGATTGTCACATTGGTATAATTTCTGAATTGAATGTGGAAACTTCAACCAAATCAAATGATTGGTGGTATGAATCTGGTGTTACCGTGCACTTCTGCATTGATAAGTCTCAATTCAAGACTTATGAAGATGTTCCTGATGGCTATGAAGTACTTATGGGTAATCATGCTGACCACTTCAGCCAAAGTTCATGGCAAGGGAAGTCTGGAGTTGCAATTCACTTCCGGCAAGAAACTTGTGTTAATGAATGTACTTCATGTTCCAGAAATTAGGAAAAATCTTGTATCAACCGATGTATTAAATAAGAAAGGGCTGAAAGTTGTACTAGAGTCAAACAAAGTTATCTTGTCCAAGAATGTTGTATTTGTAGGAAATGGTTACTCTTGTGATGGCATGTTTAAACTAAATATCAATAAAGATAATGTTTTGATTTATATTGTGGATTCTTCTTATTTTTTATGGTATGGTAGATTAGGACAGTTAACCATAAAGTACTTTATTTTATGTCTAAACATGGGTTGATATCTATCAAAGATAATTTTAAGAAGAAATGTGAAACATGCATTTAAGCAAAAATCACTAAGTTGTCTTTTCCTAAAGTTGAAAGAAATGCACAATTATTAGAACTTGTGCATTCGGATGTTTGTGAATTGAATGATTTTCTAACAAGAGGTGGTCATAATAGATATTTCATCACTTTCATTGATGATTGCTCTAGATATGTGCATGTTTATCTGATGAAAGCAAAAGATGAAGCATTTGATATATAAATCTCTTGTAGAAAATCAATTGGATAAGAAAATCAAAATATTGAGGAGTGATAGAGATGGTGAATATTTTTCCACCGAATTCTCAATATTTGGTGAACAAAATAGTATCATACACCAAACAAGTGCACCAAAAGATCCACAACAAAATGGTTTGGCTGAAAGAAAGAATAGAACTTTGGTGGACATGATTAACACCATGATCCTAAGTTCTGGTTTACCAAGAAATTTGTGGGGAAAAGCTTTGTTGGCTGCTTGTCATTTACATAATCGAATTCCATCTCTCAAGACTAAAGTGTCACCATATGAAATATAGAAGGGGAGAAAACCAAACTTAACTTATCTTAAAGTTTGGGGAAGTATAGCCTATTATAGAGTGCCGGATATTAAAAGAGTAAAGTTGGGACCGAAAGCACTTATATAAAGTGTGTTTGTTGGCTATGCTAAAAATTCTAAAGCCTATAGATTACTTGACATTGATTCTAATGTTATTATTGAATCAAGCGATGTTGAATTTTGTGAAAATAAATTTCATAAAGATTCAACTGTTGATGTGGATCCAATTAAAGCACAAGAACCGACTCCAAATATTGATCCTTCTTCTAGTAACAAAAGGAAGGAAATTGATACTCCTTCTGACCTTAGAAGAAATCAAAGGCAAAGGAAAGGAAAACACTTGTCTTCTGATTTCATATCTTCACAAGCTATTGTTTTCTTAGTTGAAGCCAATACATATCACTTGTTTAATAAGATACCTGTTGCGCCCCCCACACCGCGCTTACCATGATGCAGGCGGTGGGACCGGCACCGTCGCCAACGTGTGGTGCTCGTGAAATAGGTGATTGAATGTAAAAATCCTACTTACAATTTACAAACATAAATTACCTACTTACTATTACAAATTTAAATGAATCACCTATTTACTCATTACATAACGGGGCCTTTAATGCGACTATGAATTGTATAAAAATAATCTAAACTAGGGAAAACAAGACTGGAGTCACCACCCGGTGTGTTGGTGCGCCTTCATTTAAAGTACACCCTTATTACCCGTACAAACTCAACATTCCCGGGTTTTCTTGAGTTACGTGGACCAGGAGTCAATCTAAACTAGGGTTTATTTTAGATGTGTATAAGAGACAGTGCCATTGTTTGGGTGCTTGTTTTAGACCGTATAGACCGGTTGCGTGATTTTATCGCGTTTCCTTTTCAATTTTAGTATTCATTATACGGCTTTGTAGCATATGTATGCATTGAGATAGACAAAAGTAATACAAATATGTACTGTTAATGAGGAAACGAAAATAAATGGTAAATATGCACTGGTCACAGTAGATTTAGCTTGGTCTTAACAAAATAATACGTGGTCCCTGTCTCTTATACACATCTAGATGTGTATCGCGGAGTTCATTTCTAGCCCAATTTTATATTATTGATACAATTATTAAGTCCTGGGCTAAATTGAATTTGATTCAAATATTTAACATCTAGTTGTGCAGACTAATCCAAAATTTGAGGGCAAAAGAGTAAATTCGCATAATTTAACAAGTAAGATAAGGCATAAATATTATATTGAGACCAACAAACATTAAAATGAAGCACCAATTATCACAAAAGCAATTAATCAAAAATATGCAAAGATCAAAGTCTATTTACAATTTAAGACTCATAAGGGCAAAGTTTTTCTTTCACAATCAAGGGTAATTAAAACTTATTAAAATGATGTTGAAATCAATATAAAACTTGGTGGTTATTGACATAAAACATGTAATTTGGAAGAAATTTGAAGAGAAAATATATCTAATATTAAAGTCCTTCATTTTTCGATGCCTAATTTTAAAAATTTTAAAAATTTCAGATGAGGGATAAAAATGCAGAAATCCGAAATCTGGAGGGCCAAAAAAAAATTTTGCCATGAAATTTTGGATTTTTTTTTAAAATGCCACGTCATCGATGACGTGGCGCAATCTGGTGGTCCCACGTCATCTAGATGACGGGCGCAATCTGGGTGCCACATCATGACTGACGTGGCATCAAGTGGGCCCTACCAGAAGGGCCTAAATGTAATTTAAGAAAATATTCTCGGGCTAAACTAATCCCTTTTGAAATATGGAGGAGTAAAATGGAAATAAAATTTTCTAACCTTTCTTTTTTTTTTGTGCAAATTTTTGTGGGCTGAAGCCTTCTTCCACCACGCTTTTGACCTAGAAGATGAATGATTTTGCTTCGGATTTGAAAAGGGAAGTTGTAGCTCCAGGAACGGTCTACAACTTTTATTCTTTGAATTTACTCCAGTTCCTCCTCCATCGCTTTTAATATTGCCTCAAATTTGGTTGTCTGGAAAATTTTCCAGACTTGGAAATTTTTTTTGCAGATCCTCTGGACCAACAGCCTTTTTCTACCAGGTTTTTGACCATCTAAATGGTAATAAACGATTTTGCTTCAAGTTTTAAAGAGAAGTTGTAGCTCCAGGAACGGTCTACAACTTTTATTCTTTGAGTTTACTTCAGTTCCTACTCCATCGCTTGTAATATGGCCTCAAAGTTGGTTGTCTGGAAAATTTTCCAGACTTGGAAATTTTTTCTGCAGATCCTCTAGACCAACAGCCTTTTTCTACCAGGTTTTTGTCCCTCTAAATGGACGATTTTGCTTCGGGTTTGAAAAGAGAATTTGTAGCTCCAGGAACGGTCTACAACTTTTATTCTTTGATTTTAGTCTATTTCTTCTCTGATAGTATGGAATTTTGGCTCAAAGTTGGCTGTTTGGCAGATTTTCTTCCTCACTTTAGACTGATTTTTTGTGCTTTTAATGAATTGGATTGAGTGTAAAAATGGTCAAAGACCATTCCTTGTCATGTGGGGAGTATGGGCATCTGAACAGTCAGCTCGACAGAGAAAACGCAGAGAAAACTTGGCCAAACATTTCTGTCAAATGATTGTCGCGTGAGCAGTGCTTGTTCACGTACTTTTTTTTTTTAATTTAATTTTAATTTTTAATTTTTTGTTTTTTTTGGAAAATCTAAAAACTTAATAATATTAAAACTCATTCTTTGTATTTCAAAAATGCATAAAACACATAATAATTAAACACCATAAGACAAATTAAGAGAGAATTAAAGGATAAATTAAGAGGAAATCAAAAAGCAGGTTAAAAAGAAATTAAAAGGAAAATTAAAAAGAAAATTGAGAGTCAAATTAAAAGAAAAATAGGGGAGAACTTACAGGACAAAAATAGGTGTCTATAATACCAATCTTATTAAATATAAAAGATGATTCTAAATCATTTGGTGAAGCTATGTCATCAAGGGATGCAACATTTTGGAGAGAGGCTATAAATGATGAGATTGACTCAATATTATCAAATAATACTTGGGTTCTAGTGGATTTACCTCCTGATTCTAAACCTATTGGTTGTAAATGGGTGTTTAGGAGAAAATAGGCTATTGATGGATCTATATTAACATATAAAACAAGACTTGTAGCTAAAGGTTTTAGACAAAAGGAAAGAATTGATTATTTTGACACTTATGCACCTGTTGCAAGGATTACATCCATTAGGGCACTAATGTCATTAGCTTCCATTTATAATCTGTGTATGCATCAAATTGATATCAAAACAACCTTTTTAAATGGTGACTTGGATGAAGAAGTATATAAGGAACAACCAAAAGGTTTTACATTACCAGGAAATGAACATAAAGTTTGTAAACTAGTTAAATCTCTATACGGTCTAAAACAAGCACCCAAACAATGGCATAAAAAGTTTGAATCAGCTTTATTCTGTAATGGATTTAGATATAATAACGCTGATAAGTGCATTTATTCTAAATTCATTGAAGAGTATGGTGTGATTATTTGTCTATATGTAGGAGATATGCTAATTATTATTACTTGTTATAAGGGTGTACTTTAAACTAAGAAGTATTTGTCTTCTCAATTTCAAAATGAAGGACCTTGGTGAAGTAGATATTATGTTAGGGATTAAAGTTAAAAGACATAGTGGGGGTTATGCTTTATGTCAAACACATTATGTTGTGAAAATCATGAACAAGTATCAACATTTAAATGTGAAAGAAGCTAATACTCCTTTTGACCGTAACTTTAAATTAACTGAGAATACTGGCAAATCTATTGTTCAACTTGAATATGCAAGTGTAATAGGAAGTTTAATGTATGCAATGAGTTGCACAAGGTTAGATATTTCTTTTGCTGTCTGAAGATTATCTACATATACTAAAAATCCTAGTAGTGATATTTGGAAAGCAATTGGGAGAGTCCTTAGTTATGTTAAAAGACTAGATTTAGGACTTTTCTACAACAGTTTTCTAGCAGTGCTTGAAGGGTATTCTGATGCTAGTTGGTTTACTAGCATTAGTGATAAAAACTGTACAAGCGGGTAGAGTTTTATGTTAGGTGGAGGAGCAGTCTCATGGGCTTCAAAGAATAAACAAACTGTGATTGTTCATTCCACAATGGAAGCTGAATTCATAGCCTTGGCCTCAGCTTGTAAAGAAGAGGAATCGTTGAGAAACTTATTATTAGACATCAAGTTGTGGCCTCAACCAATGCCGGCCATTGCTTTGAATTGTGATAGTGAAGCCATAATGTCTAGAGCATTGAATAAAATATGCAATGGTAAATCTAGACATATAAGTCTAAGGCATACGTATATTAGACAGTTATTAAATGATGGCATCGTAACTGTTCTGCATGTAAGGACACACAATAATTTAGCAGATCCGTTGCCTAAACCTCTTGCGAGAGACTTGGTGGATTTCACCTATATGATAATTAGAAGTGGTGTCGCTTCTAACAAAAGTTTAGGGTTCTCTTTTGTACATGATCATGAATTAGGATAGAGCATATAGCCGGTAACAGTGCTAAACTATTTTGGTGAACATATGTTTAAGTTTAACAAGTTCATGTATGTGATAATTCTAGTTTAATTTAAAATCATGGTTTTAGCAACCATGCTATCTTGATTTGATTAGACCTAGTGAGTTATTTACACTACAGAAAAGTTTAAGACGAGAGTCACTTTTCTTTATGCATGATGTTAAAATGAGATAGAGAATGGTTGTTTATATTACAAACTAAGTAGGGAAATGTAAATATTTAGTTTGTTAACATAAAATAATTAGTGGGTGTAAGTTGCAATTTAAAAATAAAAAAAAATTCAGCGCATATGCGCTGCATAGTGGCAACACATGTGCATTGAAGGCAGTAACAAAAACTGCTCAGCGCACATGTGGTGCTATAGTGTGTTCCGTGGATTGAAAAGGTTTAATCCAATGGATTTTTCTACACTTCTATCTCTATAAAAGGGATTCATACCCACTTATTCAACATAACAATTATCATTAAAAAATTTATTTCTCATTATACATTGTTCTTGGGTAGATTTCTGATTTATGCTGTTAGAAATCTTCAAGAATTTGTTGTATCCTAAAGGTAGATCTGCTATTAGCCCAAAAGCAAACTAGTGAATATAGTCCTGGCAATCAAAACCATAAAGATGTGTATATATACGCCTCAAATTCTATAGGTTTTGATATCCCCAAATTCCATTAAAATACTTGTTTCCTACTCAATATTTGCCATCCCTCTCTAACAAGAACATCAAGTGGAAGAACAAGTTTCGATCCTTATCAACAAATTTGATTATCCCGATCAATATATCTAAAGTGGTTGAAGCTGATCGAGTGATTAAAAATTATTCTCGATTTCTTGTTGTTTGATCTCCGATCCTGATCAACAAATTGGACGATTCCGACCCACAAATCTAAAGTGACTGAAGTCGGAGAACCTTATGTTTTTGAGGTTGATTTACACCTTAGAGTCCATATAATGAATTATGCAAATCTACAAAATATCATATAATTGTGGTATGAATTAAACGTCACTCACTAAGTACTACAAGTACTTTTTACTAGCCTAAGCATATTAATATGTATAATACATTTCAAAAATAATTATCAAAGCATGCAGTTATACACTCACACAAATCATTCTATCAAACATGAATTCCAAGCATCATACTCAAACAGGCATATATATGCACATTCAGTCATTCGGATTTCAACAAGCCCATGATATACTCGCCTTCTATTGATTATCTTGATATCTAACCTTGACTATTAATCCTGCCAAGTAGGCCAAATGTACTTCCCTAACTACTGACCATTATGATTGTCAACAGACATTCACAGGTGGTGGAACTAATTCCATTGATACTTAACTGGTATTCATGAGCTCACATTCACAATCACACATACATGCACATCTCAAGCAGTCACACATTACATTCATATCACAAGCAATCACATGCATCATTATATATATCACATTCATCATTTAGGTTATGCACAAATTATACATATATTCTTGTCGTAGTTATAATCAAAGTAGGCTTTTCTAATATATAACTAGTTCATAAATTCATTTATAAAATATAAAGAGTACAGTAAACCACTTACCTTAATCATGTTCCTATAACCAGCCCTTAATCAATTCAACATCAATTTACCACATGCAAACTAATAAATCTAAGATTAGCCTTAATCTTATATATGCAAGACGAATTTCTTTTCCTACTAACATATAATTCATAAATCCAAGTGACAAATATAATAATGACCCAGATCTTGATTCCAATAATAAGCCCAAACTCCTCTTAGCCTATTTCCTTCTTTTCCCCTTCTTTATTCTTTCCCCCAAGCTGAAAATCTTTTCTTTCTAGGCTATTGCTCTTTCCTTTGATTCTATGTTGTATATGTATGAATCGTGAGTGACAAATGGAGAAAGATGGAGCTAGTGTGAGATCGAGTGTGATGCTTTGTGAGTTCACAAGAAGAAGTGATAGTTGGAAGCTTGGAGAGAAGGAAGCAATGGTGATTTTTTTATTTTTTTTTCTTTTGTTCTTTTTGTTGCAAATGAAATGAAATAGAAACTAAGTTTTTATTAGTTCTACGATAATCTCCTTAAATTACAACCAAAGCCCCTCTAATTTTAGTTATTCACACTTGACCCCTAAAGTTGTGGGTTTCACAACATGTATAACCCAAGATGCATATTGACAGAATGAAAGACCGAGAACTGTTGTCAACCGCAATTCGTGATGCAAAGATCACTATAACCTTTCCATCTACTTTCAAATTCACTTACATTATTTTTTGATAGAGGGGCTTAAGTAGATGTGATTTGAAATCTAAATCTATATTAAATTATCCAAACAAGTTAATTGATTTAGTTGTGGATTTGAAATCAGCCAACAATTGGAAATCTGATTTTAATAGTTAAATGAGTGATTTTGAAATTTAGAAATCTTGCGTCATTTCAAATCCACCTAATTCAAATCCATTCATTTCAAATATTTCTTTCAATTCAAATCTACCCATCCAAACACAACCTTTCATTATATTTGGATGGAGGGATTTAGGTGGATTTGATTTGAAATCTAAATTTATAATAAGTTATGTTGAAACAAGAAAAATTGATTTAATTATGAATTTGAAATCCACTAACAAGTGGGATTGAAATTTTAAAGGTTAAATGAGTGGATTTGAAATCACTCAATTTTCATGTAATTTTAAATTCACCTAATTTAAATCCATCCATTTCAAATCCTTTATTCAATTCAAATTGACCTATACAAAAACATGTCAAATCAAAATATGAAATTGTAAACAAAATGAAAAAAGTATGTGAAAAATATTGGCATACTCAATTTTTGAAGAGGACCATAGATAGGAGTTGAAGTGCTTCAGATTAAAATTACTATGCCACAATGAAAATTGTGATACTACTGGCATCGCCTGCAACAAATCCAAAATTTTTCCAAGCTAACTTCCAAGAAAATCATGAAAATATAGATTGTAATATAATGGCCGTTAATATACATGTTATGAAAATACTAATATAGACCTATTTTGAATTTCATCTGAAGATCTTGTGATCAAATTTAAATCTTGTATAATGCGACATCTAACATCAGTTGATGTCATAGATTACATAACATTTAATCCACACTAAAGGATTTACAAATAAGGTCAAAGACTAGATCTACCTAGGGATGTCAATGGCTCGTGTTAGGAAATATCGTGTCAGATCCTTATCGGATTCGTGTCAAGAATCATGAATCTGAACACGACCATTAAATATCGTGTCGTATCGTGTCATGACCCGTTTGTTAACGGGTTGACACAACATGACCTTAGTGACCCGTTAAGATTTTTACCATTATAAAAATTACTTACTTTTGACATGATAACTCACTAATTTGTTAACTCGAATGACACCATAACCCATCAATCTGTTGACTTGACATGCCAGAATGCTAATATGTTTATACTTTATAGTGTCAAATAACGAAAATGCCCCAGTGACATATAGGTTGTGTTGGGATATCCAAATGTTAACGAGTTTAACAGGTTGTGTCAGGTTACCCGATATTTTAATGGGTTATCAAGTCAACCAGTGGGTTGACCCGACACGTGACCAGTTTCATTTTGGGTTATTAATGTATTGACCCAATAATGGCCCGAAAAAATTTGTTTCGAGTCATAACCTGTTAATTTTGTATCATGTTCGTATCATGTTATCATGTCAGGTCTGAAATTGTCACCCCTAAGTCTACTTATATATTTCCCTACATGTTAAGCACAAGAATCAAATTGTCCTAACATGTATAAGATTACTGCTATTGACAGCTGTGATGGACATACTTGCCTGAAATCTGAATTGATGGGACAACTAGCCATATTACCAATCTATACTGTCCTATTCTGATGATGGACCAACTACAGAATTTAATCATGAAAGTGTTGACGTTCATGTAAATTTCTATCACTTATACTGATAATGACGAACAAATCAACTTTTCATTCTTTAACTTGGAAGAGCGTGCCATTTTCTTTATAAATCAAACTTGAAGTGTGCCGTTCAATTCTGACTTCTCAATGATTCCTGTTCTTGTACCTTGATTGGATTCAAGGATTTAAATTAGTTAGTGCATGAAATTAAAAAAGATGACTGAAAATTACTACTGGAATTGAAGAATTGAGCTTTATTGGATCATATTTACAACACTGACATAAGGTAGTACATCAACAAACATGATTAAACTATTGATGAATTCTAAAAATGACAGAACAACAAATCCTAAATTAGTCATGGTAACATTGCCAAAAATTAACGATCGATGACTGGCTAACTTCTGAACTCATTATCCTAAAAACTGATTCCTATACTGGAGAGCACTTGATTGAAGTTCTTTTTTGATTTCTTGAATTTGTTTTTCATTGTCTCTCTTCTTTCTTTCCTCTCCTTTTCGTCCATTTGTTGTAACCTTCTCGGTGGAGTTGTTATTTCAAATTCTTCAACTGTTCTCTCCAGTTTCTTCTCCCTTTTTAGTTCTCTCACCCACGTTTTTCAATATCCATTTTTACTCCCATTTTATCTCAAACGTGTGGCTCATGAGTTTGCTTGTGCAAATTGGACTTGACCTTTCGATCATTGACCCACTTATTTTAGCCCAGGTGCTTTGCTTCGGTTAATCGTTAGTATCGGCCATTGGCTGCTAATTTAGCCCCACAACTGTCCCCTTTTAGATGCTCATCATGGGCTAGGTCCAATGATGATGCGTTTGAATTAATGTCATATGTTTGAGATGACCTTATAACCTCTTATTGACCCTTTACCTCTTGCCGAGCCGGCGATCATTATCTCCTTCTCGTGAGATTTGAGAACTGCAGTCTTCTGATATATCTAGTAGAACCTCATTAATTGAGGCCGATCCAATCTATAATTCTTGTTTCTTTTTAAAATTTAAAAATTCCTAATGGATAAGGATCCTCAATAAGCATGATTCTCAAAGAATATCTCTTCAAGTCCTCATTTTGCTCAAACTTCTTTTCTACTCCTTTAAGCTGCCTTGAGGGTTCTAATATCTTTTCAATTTGGCCTTCCACTTTCAATTTGTCATGTTTCCTCTACCTATGTTTCTATTGCTGACTTGACGTGGCTTCTAACCTTTCTACTTCTAAAGAGGTTGAATTGGCTAGTGCAGCTAAAGCTCCACCAATCATCACATAGGTATTAACTCTTCTCTTTAGGCGAAGGTAATTAGTGTTGCATTTTAGGTCCCATATACGAGATTTTTTTCGAACTGAATCTTTGATCTTCTTCCATTATATGTCCCTTCTAATGAAAGTCTATTCATCTATTGATCTAACCTCTTTAAAAGCAAGTCAATATCCTTTACATACTTTCAAGGACTGTCGTTGTCTTCCAACCTAAGCATCCATAATCAATGGGTTTCATAGGCTTAGTGCCTTCAACCTTCTTCGAAAATGTGTGGAAATCGGCTAGCATCTTCGAGGCCATTGATTTTGTTGAACTCCAGTTATGATAATCATGTTTTGATGATGACCAAATCATACTAATGGTTTGCAAACAAGTGTGCAGAAAAATAGGAAGGATCGGATGAAAATGATCATTCGAACACAATCAAGAAAAACAATCAAAAGTGGAACTACAACATTCAATACAAACACTTGTAAGAGCTATTTGGGGAGAAATAGGCTAAAATATTGTGGGTCGTATTGGTTTGAGTAGTATAGTTCTCCTGGCTCAACTAGTGAGAATTAGTATGAGCAAGAGTAGACTAGTGAGTGATCTTCAAGTGTAATAGTGGAGGGATAACAAGTGTACAAAAGTGAGGTTGTAGTGTAAAACCCTTTGGCTCAACAAGAGGAACTTAGTTGGTGCAAGGGTGAGCCTACTTTGTGTACAAGAAGGTTATTGCCTCACCTTCTTTGAAGAGGCACTACTAGTGGATATACTCCAAGCTTGAGAAGCTTGGGAGTTCGGTTTGATATTCTTTATCTCAATCTTTTATTTGTTCTTTAAGCTTTGATTTTTAAATATTTATCTTTGATCATTTGTGCTTAAGTATTCATTTGTTGCACAAAGTTTGTATTTTCATTAACCACTTCAAAAGGTTTGTTTTTCGAGACAACCTACATATTCACCCCCCTCTTAGGTTGCTTTGGGGCCAACAGATTTGTGTATGAAAGTCATTCAACCTAATCATGAGTTGATCTTGGCTGCCCGCTGCTTTTGGAATTCTAATATCAATTGTTTCCTTTTTTTGTGGGCCAATGACGCCGACTATTTTGATGGGCTTAAGGCCTCATGGCAAGCCAACTGATTATAGCCTACTACTAGTGACCGACAGAGCTACTTTTGGCCATTCTTCCAAATCCAAAAAATCCTATGGCCCTTATTTGGCTGAACATTTTGAAGACGTTACTACAAAGAGTAATTTAGTTTCTAAAAGGAACACATCAGTTTCTTAGCTTTTTGGTAGTCTTGATACATCTTCTACCCCCTGATTTTGAAATGACCGTCAGTTTTTACAACTTGGCTATGGCATTGGAGAATACAATGCTTTAGCTTTAGGACCAGCTGTTGTCTCAACTCTTTATAGAAGTTTAGTAGAGCCTGAAACAAGAAAACTGGAGGACATTCCAGGGCTACCTCCTATATAGATTTTACAATTATGGGCGCAAATCTATTTTTCGTTTGTGAGATCAGCTCCTATTGATGAAAATACTCAAACTACTGTGTTCGTAATGCTCTTTACTAGACTTGATCCTCCTACAAAACCAGAATTCAAAAAGTTCTCAAACTACATTGATTTTTTCTACCATGAAAATCTCACATGTACCTCCTCCATTGATAATCTAATATCTTGAAAAAATATGTCTATTTTCTGGCTGAATAACTTGTATCCTACTTAGCCCATAAGTGCAGTAAATAAAGAAAAAAGGGTAGCCCTTTGGGCATCATATGCCGTAACCCACAACTTGCCTTTTGGTTGCAGGCCTGTGCTGTATAAAAGTATTATGGCTGCCAATATTGGTGCTGAATTCTATCCAGCTTGTTTTGCTGCCCACCAATTTGGGTTGATTCAATCTATTCCTGCATTATTTCTTGAATCCATCAATCAACAAAGGCAACATCGGTATATTTTTAGTGAGGAAACCAAGTTCAATGGTCTTCAAGCCGAAAACGTATCCCTTCTTGCTAGCCTTGACTTTATGTTGTTTTATCCAAGTTTCCTATTCTCTGACCTTTTCAATTCTGGGTAGAAAGCTTTTAAGCATTGTCATAGCAGCTGACCTCTAACTGATTTTTTTGATAAACTACGTTTATTTCATGCCTCTGCTTCTAACTCTTTATCTACCTTGTAGGAAGTTAAGCCATCTAAAAAGGAAAGAAAACATCCAAATGTGAGCTGGTTAAGGAGATTCAAGCCTTCGAGAGATATTACACATCAAATGGAAACCTTTTTGGCGAACTAAGATCACGCCAGAAGCTAATCAAGTGCTCCTTAAGAAGCATGAGGCTTGTCGAGATCATTATTAGAGAGAATAGTTCTAGATGTGGACTAAAAATAACCCCAATTGCCCAGCTTTAGAGGAGTTGTTTCGAAGCTGAATTTGGAAAGCTCCAAGACTCCTTGCATCTAACTTCTCTCTCTCGGATGAGCTCCATGCATCTCAATTCAGCCGTTTCCACTTCGCCTAGTGAAAATGTGACACTCAAAGGATTTTATAGAGATCCCAAAGATCGGAGTATTGCTACTAGCCTAATTTTAGTCATCGGGGCACCTCTTATTTATTTAGGTATCGTTTATCTCCTTTTCTTGCCTATTTTTGGCCTTGATCTTTTACCTTTTTGATGTTTATAGAAGCTGAACAGGCAGAACCCCAATTTACTGAGATCGACTCTTTCGAGGAAAGTGCTCAACCACCTCCGTGCAGAAAGTTGACTTATTTAGCCAATATGATTGTCCTGTTTGCTCTAAGCACCACACTTTTTTAATCATTCTCGATGTAAACCAGGTCCCCTTATTCCTTAGTCTGCTGGCATCCAGTCGAGGCCTGTTCTACGTATTCCAAAGAAACCCCCAACTAGCTTCTTCAAGAGATCTACTAGATCCTTCCCAATCAAGTCTTCTCCAGTAATGAATTGTAGTCCTACTCGGGCTTCTACTATGTCTATCTCCTACAAGCCGATTAAATCAACAGAGGCAGCTACCAGTGGCCGAAACCCCAAGTTGGCCGGTCATTCTTGCAGGTTGCAATGCTCCCCCTATTATGGATGCTCCAAAGCCCGAGGCTATTCACCAAACTATCCGGGAATGTCAATCTATTAAGTCCTCTTAGATTCCTTGGTCAAGCTTGATTTCTATCTCAACTTTTCTGTTCAGGCTATTTTTGACCTTACTCATCTTCATTTAATTGGGCTACACTCTTTGTTGAGCTGAATCAAAAATTTGACCGACATCCCTGCAACTTCATATGAAAGTTCTGGTCTGTCTGGGATAGATCCAGCACAGATAGCTGAACTTCGATGATTCTTGGTCAATTTGGTTAATAAATCGTTTAATAAAGCACTACTTAACAAATCTGAGGAGTTTATCAACACTCTTTTAGCGTATCGGCAAGCTATTAAGGATCAACACTCCATCAATGATCAGCAAGTGTTGGACTCATTCCTTGTTTCTCTATCTATTGTCCTTTCTCGATATGAAGATTATGGAAAGGACAATACCACCCTTGCTTCCTATCGATTAGTCTAAGAGCAATTCAATGTGCTGACTCAAAACACGAAGTCATCCACAACCGAGATTGAGGAGTTTAACAAGTCGGTCGATGATCTTAATAAGAAGAAAGAGTCCGCCCTTTAGTAGCTAAATGAGATTTGACAATTGAAAGAAGTCTCGTTGATAATGCAGCGCAACTTGAGGAACAGTTTATCCCCCTCATTATAGAGTTGGAGTTACTTCAAGTGTAGCTATCTAAGTCAGAACCTGACAAAATCAGTGTAAACACTGAGTCTAATTGCAGTAGGAACATATAACATCTTTTTGTAGTAGCATTTTGGGCATTCTGGAGAGCGTAACCAAGGCCTTGCTTCCCAAACTCAAGGTCAAATTGGTAACACAGGCCCTACCTTTGCAGTTGGTAATAGATCCTCAAGTGCCTAAGCTATTGTTTCTCTGCCCACTTCGGCTTGGGTGTACTGACGCTACTGTCCCAAGCCATTAACTTTTCCCTATTTCTACTTGATGCCGATTTGTTCTGGTCTCTTATATTGTTAAAGCTATAAAGCAGATGACTGTAAGATTTTGTCTTCTCGGGCAGGTGCCTTTTACCTTTGTTAGAGCTATGAAGCTCATGACTGAAAAAGTTCTTTGTTGTCTTGGCCAATTACCTTTGTAAGAGCCATGAAACTCACGACCGGAACTTCAGCCATTCCTTTACAATTTGTTAATCACTACTTTATTTTTAGTTCAACCTACTCATATCTTGCCCGAAACTTATTTGTATGCTTTCTTTTTTTATTTTTCTGACGGATACTCCAAATCGGCCGACTCGTTATAGCCTTTTGTTCTTCCTTTGTCAAGAATTCCCAAGTTGAGAATTAAATTCCTTCAAATATATACCATTAATTGGCTTTTTATGCACGTCGCCATCCAAATCGGTGAGCAGATATGTACCCCCACATAGTACTTCTCTTATTATTTTTATAGGGCCCTTCCTAATTTGGGCACCAATTGTGTTCGATAGAATATGGATTAGGTTTTTAAAAACAATGAACAAGTAATAAAGAAAACCTTAATTATAATAATCAACTCCCATACACTCGCAAGTATACGAGGTGAGTTAGTATATAGGATGAGTAAGGATCGTTCCCACAAGGACTATTGGAACAATTACTGGGTTCACAATCCTATTTACTAGTTAGACAAAATAATCAGGGATTTTTGACTAAATTTAAATTAAATTTAATCACGAGAAATTAAAACAAAGACAAGAATGTAAAATTCAAACCCTACGAAAAGCAATTAAATATAATTGACTAAAACCCGAATTCAATCTACTATACTTTCAAGAATTTAAGTTAGTATACTCTGCAAAAATAATCAAAAGCAATAAAATAAAACCCTAGACTACGGAAGCAGTTAAGAATTTAAAGGCAATAAAACAAGAATGATAATTAAACAACAAGAACACAATAAAAATACTAAATTTGAATAGCACAAAAATAAATCAAACTCAACAATTGCAGTGAAAATCAATGTTGATGATCGTCAAATCTTGAATAGTTCACAATTTTCAAGAATTCTAGCTGGAAGAGTTGAAAAAATTGAACCTACGGCCAAATTAGATTCTAACTATTGGCATGAAAACTAAGAATGTCTTACGATTATCATCCTTTCTTCTCCTTCTCTTAGTGTATTTATATGTGTTTTTAGGATTTTGGGGCTCTGGGATGATAAGTACACAATTTTCCATGCAAACGGGCTCATGGGAGGACTTTTCTTGCAAAATAAGCAAACTTATGAGACCTATCTGATGAGGCGCGCTTGAGCACTACATATTAGTCACAGCTGGGCACTGTATTTTTGTCACGCATGGGCGCTTGGCAGCACCAATTTCAAATTCCTTCTCGATTTTGACAATGATGTAGCTCGATTTTGAAACAACTCAAAACATCTTGAATTACTCCAATTGGAGCTTACGTGTTTGGAAGAAAGTTATGAGCAATCTACCAAACTGTGTCCATATTGCTCCTCGTCAGTGTACGTAAATTCCAATTTTGTAATTTTTCTCCAATTTTGAGATCAATTTTAACTCTTTCTTCACTCAAATCCTACAAAAAACAAAATAAACAAGTTTAGCTTATGATTACTCAATTCTTGCTTATTCATCACCAAAAAAGAGGTAAACGATATATAAAATATACGATATTTACAAGTTTATCAGCTACCCCACACTTAGTTTTTTATCGTTCTCAAGCAAAACATAGAAATAAACAGTCAAACGATAATAAACCCCCATACTAGAATTCCAGTGTAGGTGTGTGCATAGCCATACAAAAATAACTTATAAGACTTTTAGATCAAATCATGCAAACCCTTTGAATTTTTCTAAACAATCCATAGCTTACTCTGCTTACATTTATCCAGATAATCTAGATAACTGACTCAACTTAAATTAGGTACACTTTTTAGCTTATAACATAAAGGCTAGGGTCTTGGCTAACAAAGAAGGAAAAAAGGATAAACAAATAAGAAAAAGAGTTTAAATTAATGTGCACCTCATTAACATAAAACTTCTTCTTGAATACTAAAACATCCATTATTGAAAGAAGTAACCCTACACTTACTTAACCAAACACCCGTAAAAATTTTGTGAAGCAAAATAAAATCATATTTTTTCAATTTCAACCTTACTTGCCAACAGTTTGTAAAAATATCTCCCTTTTTTTTTCTTCTTTTTCTTTTCCTCAAAACGGATACCAATAGTAGGCACTACTTGCAAAAAATATCTACGCAGGTACTAGTATAGGCACTATTTGCTAACACTCCAACATAGATGCCAGTGATGGGCACCACCTGCAATACTCCAATGCAGGTGCTAGTGATAGGCACCATCTACAACATTCAACAAAAATTTTTTCTAACACCGTTGTACCTTGAACTGTACAACATTCATTCCAACACTCTCATACAACTACCTCCCATCCTTATATCCCCTTAACACATTACAAAAATTAAAGTGGCATTAAAACTCTTAAGGGACATTTAGAATAACTCACAAATGTGGATAAAAAATGAGTGAGAAAAAAAAACTAATGGTGCTTCCATCTATTCAAAACAAATTAAGGTTCAAATAGGGTTCTAGGGATAACTTTTATAGTAACAGTTTGTCGTAAAAGACTCAAACATCCAAAGAAATGCCTGCACTCATCTTTAAATCAAATCAAATTATCTAAAATTTTGCCTAAAAAATGTAATTAAAGCAAGTGTTTGAAGTGGAATATAAGTGAATCTACACAATTATCTCTTAGTGTCAAAAAGCTACAACATTGTAGGGCTATTATTGCTCAAAAATTAGAAATCATGCTAGGAAAATATTAACACGGAATACCCTACTCATGACAACTTAGCCCAAGAATTGTCAAGTAGAAAATCAAAGAAACATGCTAAGCAATTTGTGAAGAAAATTTTCAAATATTTGAAAAGCTCTCAAATCAAAAACTAAGCTGCAAATATAAAAGCAAAAATTGAACAAAATGAACAAATAAACCACCAAATATAAATTAAGGATCTCTTATACACTTAGAGAATAGCACTGAGAATAGCACTGTCCCCAACACAAAAATAAAGAAGAACAAGGGAAAAAAAGAACTTCTCTGTCAGTGAAGAACATTTGGTGCCATTTATGTTGAACTACATACCCTTGAGTTGAAGTGGAAAACATCAACCACTAAAACAAAATCGAAACATAAAACCCATAAGACATTAAGAAAAACAATAAAACCAAGAAACTAAACAAAAACATAGGAAATAAAATTAAGAAAAAACATGGGTTGCCTCCTATGTAACGCCCTTATTTATAGTTTTAGACTCGACTATTGCACTCCTTCTCATGTAAAACATGCTAGAGTGGTTGGCCATCCCCTTTCTTTAGGCGTTCATGGGAAAAGTTTAAACCCACTCTTCTTAACTATCATTTCTTGATTCCACCAAAGCCAATGTCCTCAATAGCACGTCCAATTGTTTTTCAAACCATTTTCTCTTCTTTTTATGCTCTTTAAACTTTTGGACGTCACAACTTTTTCGATGTTTTGCATAGCTTTCTTGATCCTTTCTCACCCTACAGATATGATCGGGTGGTTTTGATTCTTTATTTGACCTGCCAATAGAAGGATCAAGTGAATGATTAGCGCATTTTTCTTCAAAAATAGAAAAACTATCATTATAATAAAAAACATCAATTTCAACCAAGTCATTTTCAATTTGTAAAATCAACTTCCCTTTATTAGCGTCTGTTAATACATGTGCAGTTGATAAAAATGGCCTCCCAAGAATCAGCGATATTTCATTGTACTTGCCGATATCAAACACCAACAAATCAATAGGAAACATCAACTTCTCTAATTGCACAAGTATGTCCTCCAACAAGCCATATGATTTCCTTTCAGTCAAGTCTGCGAGTTGGATTGTATTGTGGTGTTGGTGATTCCAAACTTATCATAAATGGATTTTAGCATGATGTTGCCATACTAGCCACTAAATCACAAAGTGAATGATGTAGCGTTGTTCCTCCAATATTCACTCGTAATGAGAAATTACCAGGATCTTGTAGTTTAGAGGGTAATCGCCGTTGAAAAATTACACTACACTTGTCACCGAGATAAATTTTCTCACCATCATTCCATTTTCGTTTCCTTGCCAATAAATCCTCCATAAATCCCACATAGTTGGGCATTTTGGTGAGCACATCAACCAAAGGAATGTTGACAATAACCTTGTTGAACATGTTGATGAATTGTTGAAATTGCCTGTCTTTTTCTCCTTTCTAGAATTTTTGAGTCTTTGAGGAAATGGAATCATTACCGAAGGATGCAAATCAAAGCCTCCACTACATGCTTCATTTTAGCTCCTTGTTTTCATCCGCTTTTATCATTTTGTCATCATCACAACCAACTTCATTCTTCTCCTCAATCACCTTAGAGTTTTTCTTCTCTCTTTTTTTTTTTCCATCTTCTTGTTTTTCATTGGGCATGTTGCATAACCAACTCTTTTCCACTTCTTAGGGAGATAGCATTGCATTGCCCTTTCTGGTTTGGGATTGTATCACTCAGGAATGCTCCAACCGGTCTCTCATTAATTTGTCGGGCTATTTGTCCCAATTGTAGTTCAAGGTTCCTTGTGGTAGCCCGCAAATTTTGTACTCTCTTTGTAGTCACTCAAAATCCTTTCTCAAATTATTATCATTGGATGTATCACAATTCACATATGCAGGATAATTTGGATTTTGAGATAGTGGTCTTCTTGGTGGAGATTGGTATGACTATTTTGTTGAGGTGAAAAGTTTTGGGCATACTTTTGATGTGCTGGTTGATATGGTCTGGATAATGAGGTTTGGTTGAAATTTTTTTTCTGTGGTTGGTTGGGCTAAAATGAAGGATTTTGGATATTATTTAGTCCAAGAAAAGTTTGGATGATGTTGCCAAGAAGGGTTGTGTGTATTGCCATAATATGTGGGCTGATTATATAAGCTAAAATTTTGATGATTTTTAGAAATGTAGTGAGCCTGTTCATCTTGCATCACCGAAGCATCACATAAGCCATTTTGGTGATTTTCTCTGTAGAAATCACAACTCAAGATCCCTTAGAATGTCAAACCAATAGAATTTACTAAGCTTTTTCCCATATTCTCTACAGCCTTGGTCAAGTTTGTAATGGCACTCATCATCCTGTTCTGTTGAGATATGAAAGTATCATAGTTAGGTAAACCTCCTTGTTGGACGTTGGCTTGATTCACTTGTTGTTGTTGTCCAACTACAGGAATAATTATTCCATGATAGTAATGAGTGGATGCTATTTTCTCGAACAATTCTTGTGCTTCCTCTAGAAAAGAACCTCCCGTATTAGCATCAACCATCAATCTAGTCTCCAAAAATAGTCCACTATAGAAGGTTTGGACTTGTAGCCATTGAGGTATAGCATGGTGCGGACACTTCCTCAACAGCTTCTTGAATCCATCCCACGCCTCGCCTAAGCTCTCTCCAGTGATTTATCTGAATGATGTGATCTCGTTTAGGAGCTTAGCAGTCCTAGCCGGTGGAAAGTGTATGGCTAGGAACTCTTGAGTGAGTTGGTCCCAAGTTGTGAAAGTACTTGGTCTATATGACTGCAACCATGACCTTGCCCTATCACGTAAAGAAAAAGGGAATGCTCTCATTCAAATACAATCGGGATGGACTCTATTGTACCGAAATGTATCAATAACCTCCTTAAACCTGATTAAATACTCCTAGGAAACTTCATTAGGTCTTCCTCCAAATGTAGTATGTGTTTGGAGCATTTGTCGTAGTGCAAGTTTAATTCAAAGTTGTTCGCTTGCACAGCAACCTTAATGCTAGAACTCGCCTCTTTGAAATTAGGTACGGCATAATCTCTAAGATGTCGGGGCTTAGCATTAGCATTAGCATTAACCAAGTTGTCATTGTTTCTTGAGACCTCCTCTTGTTAATTCACGAGACAGTTATAGATTCTTCATTAGATGGTCGCCTTGGAGATGTTTGAGTCTTGTCATCTGCGATTTTTGCTAGATCTCCATTCAGTCTCCCAGTTAATCAGATGAAGTGGTTGATTGGATAAATAAGTATCCACCATAAACTACAAGAAAAGAAAACCAAAGATCAACTATCAAAGATGAAATCCAAACACAATCGAGAGAAAAATACATAATTGCAAATTAATAACAAAAAAAATAAAAAGTCTAAATTACATAATTGCAAATTAATAACAAAAGAAATAAAAAGTCCCCAGCAACGGTGTCAAAAACTTATTCGGTAGAATATTGATTAGGTTTTTGAAAACAATGAACAAGTAATAAATAAAACCTTAATTATCGTAATCAACTTATACACACTCGCAAGTGTACGGGTGAGTTTGTATATAGAATGAGTAAGGATCATTCTCACATGGACTATTGGAAGAATTACTAGATTCACAAGCCTATTTACTACTTAGACAAAATAATCACAGATTTTTGACTAAATTTAATCACTAGAAATTATGTATAAATAAAGACAAGAATGTAAAATTCTAGCCCTTCGGAAAGCAATTAAATATAATTGACTAAAATCCTATTTCAATCTACCATACTTGCAAGAATTTAATCAAGAACAAGAATTTAAATTAGTCTACTCTATAAAAGCAATCAAAAGCAATAAAATAAAACACTAACTACTAAACTACGAAAGCAGTGAAGAATTTAAAGGCAATAAAACAAGAACGATAATTAATAAATAAGAATGCAGTGAAAATACAAATTGAATTGTATAAAAATAAATCAAACTTAGCAATTGCAGTGAAAATCAATGTTGATGATCGTCAAATCTTGAATCATTGACAATAGAACAGAATTCTAGTTGGAAGACTTAAGAAAATTTAACCTAGGGCTAAATTGTTATTCTAACTATTGAAAACTAAGAAATTAAGAATGGATGATGATTACCATCATCTCCTTCCCTTCTCTTGGTGTATTTATAGGTATTTTTTGGTTTTGGAGTTCTGAGATGATAAGAGCATATATTACAGAATTTTCCACACAAACGGGTCCACTGGAGGACTTTTCTTGCAAAATAAGCAAACTTATGAGACATATCCAACAAGGCATGCTTGAGCATTGCATATTGGTCATACCTAGGCACTGTTTGTAGAACCAAACTGGTTTCGGCCAAGAGGGGCAACACTTTTATCGCGTCTGGGCGCGCTTAGTAGCTCCACTTTCAACTTCCTCCTCGATTTTGACCACAATGCAGGGCGAATTTAGAAAAACTCAAAATACGAAAGTTGTAATCTATGACGAAGTTGTAATCTATGCCTTAGATTTTGAAAATATCTTGAATCGTCCCAATTGGACCTCAGACAAGAATGTTATGCTGAATCTACCAAACTATGTCCACATTGCTCCTCGTCGGTGCACGTAAATTCTAATTTTGCAAATTTTCTCCATTTTTGTAATCAATTTCAACTCTTTTTCACTCAAACCTGTAAAACTCAAAATAAACCATTTACCTCATTATTATTCAATTCTTTGCTTATGCATCACCAAAAATGAGGTAAATGATTCAAAAAATATACATTTTACAAGATAATCAAATTGCTCAGACTCGTGTCCTTCCTTTCTAATGGGAGGATTGCTCTCCAACTCTATCACCAGGCTAGAAAAACTTAGTATGCACTTCCTTATTGTACAAATTGGCCACCCTCCTCTTATTTGCATCCAGATGGTCTAAAGCCGATAGGCTTTCCTCGTATACGGTTAGCAAATCACCTAACATGGCTTGACTATAAGCACCAGTTAATAAATCATGTTGATGAGTTAAGCATAGGGCTCCTAAACTTATTTTGGCAGGTAGGATAGCTTCATGACCATACACCAATTAGAAATTATATCAACAAAATTTTCTTTTGTTGATGATTCCCCTTGATTGTCCTTCTTTTTCAAAAGGCGACATTCTTTCTTAAAATGATTGGGCTTTCCATAACAGTAGTATACACCATTTTTCCTTTTCTTGGAATTGTTGAAATTTGTAGGTTCTCCTTATTGAAGGTTTTTGTTGGAAGACTTTTTTTTCCCATCTTTTTCTACCACATGAATTTTAGATTCATTCTGTTTAATATCCTGCTTTCTCATTTCCTTCTTAAGGCGAAGATCAGTTGCCAGGTCTTGAAGAAAAATTTCTTCTTTTTTATGTTTTAAATTTCTCTTGACATCTCACCAACATGGTGAAAGTTTATCAATTACAGAGGACACAATAATGGATCCATCCATATTCAAGTTACATTGCATAAAATTATTAAGAACACAATCAATTTTGCATACTTGTTCTGTCAACGATTTTCCATCAATCATTTAAAATTGAAAAAGTGATTAACAAGGAATTTATTGCTTGTAGCATTTTCTTTCACGTACCTTGCCTCCAATTTGTCCTACAATTCCCTTTAAGATGGAACATTTTGGTATGTGTCAAAAATCCTTCAAACATGCCATTTAGAATATGTCCCCTTCAAATGTAGTCATCATTATCCTATTTTTTGGCTTAGCAAGGGTAGCATTGGCAAGTGTTTCTTCATCATTTTTTTTAAGCTTGGGAGTGTTGAGAACATAAACAACACTAAGAGTTGCAAGAAGAAAGTGCATATTTTTCCACCATCTTTGACAATTAACTCTATCAAAATGTTATGATTTGACAAAATCAATAGCCATTTTCCTCAAAGTAGTGAACCCCATTGTTGCACAAGAATTAAACTTAAAGAATGTAATAACAAAATTTTAGAAAATGGCTTTAATGCACATTACAAACATTGCTTTCCTTAATGTTTAATTCACCCCTAATATTCGTATGCAAAAGGGTATTTCGAATTAAGCTGTAGGATATAATAAAGCCCTTGTCTGACTTGTGTTTTACACTAGCAGTGTCCAACCTAAAGCTTTTAAAGTTGTTTGGATATTTTGACAAAGAGTTTTAGAGCAGGAGGAGATTTTTTAGGAGAAAAATTAGACAAGGGAATGTAAAATATGTTAGATGTTTGTCTAGCTGGATATATATAAGAAACACTATGTCTGATCTAGAATAGTTGGATGTATATAGGGAATCCATATCTGATCAAGAATAGACACATCTACTAAGAACAAACTACTATATGGAGAGTTATAACTCTTCAAGAAGAAAACTAACTGATGAAAAGTTACTACTATTTAGAAAGAAAACTCTTCTAAAATATTATTTATTATAAAACTCCCAACTGTTTTGAAATTCTGTAATAATTGAACTACAATCCCATACCAAATCTACCTCTAGTCTACCAATGAAACCAACTAAACTAGGAAATAAATCCCTTACAAATTCAATTTATAAATTTTAAATTAAACAAAATTCCTAAATTAAATAGGATTGGTTTAATATGCCAATAGGGTAGAATTCTCTATATGACAATAATACACAATTTTCTGTTGAAAAGTCCTTTTGAGTAGGCAAGTTGATTTGATTAATTTTCTAGACAACTCATATATGTTATCTATAAAAGCCTTGTATAAAGCCCTTTCTTGTAATGAATTATATTTACACTTTTAAAGTAAAAATAGGTTTGAGGGATGATGCCCTTATGGCCCTCTAAGTTTTGAACGCTAGAATTGCAAGTCTAGTTTGGCAATTAGAAGCTAGAACTAATAAATACTTCCATACAAATGGTGGTTTTCCTCATTTCAAAAGGGTAATGTTCAATCCTTTAGTTACTTTTGTCATTTGATGCTTTTTTTTGAATGGACATTTGTACTGGGAGGTTAAGTTGGTAAACTAAAAAAGAAGTGGGTAGTTGACCACTGAAAAGGTTGCAAAATTCCTTCTGACAAAGATTTTAGGGAATGAGAGAAGCAACAAACAAACCAAGTCTTAATCCCACTAAGTAGGGTCAGCTGCATAAATCCTACTACGCTATTGCACTCTTTCATGGACCATACCCTCCTCAATTCCTAGATGGGATATATCTTTTCTACAAGTTACTCACCAAGTCTTTTTTTTGTCTTCCTCTAGCCCTCTTATGTTGACTACTCTCTCTAAAATCTACTCGCCTGACAGGCGTTTCTACTAGTCGTCTTAACACATGACCTAACCACCTTAAGCGTGTTTATCCCATTTTGTCATCAATAGATGCTACTCCAATCTTCTCACGAATATGCTCATTCCGTACCTTGCCCATCCTAGTGTACCCACACATCCATCTTAACATTCAAATTTCTGGTACAGATTTTAGGGAAGGAGAGAAGAGAGGAAAAAATTTTCCCAGATTTTGGAATCAACCCAAAACCTCCTAATTCACTTGGGTATAGATAGTGGCTAGAAATTTAGATATGATTCCAAATTTTCAATTCCCATACTCAATAGTGAATCAATATGTATAGATTTAACTCCCATTCTTGATTTTCATACCTCCAACTAGGCATTCCCTTAGTATGTGCCCAAACCAACAAAAAAATATTTTCTTTATCTCGCCTGTTAGGAACAAGGGGCAGCCAAATCAGATGCAGTACGAATTTTATTTTCCTTTAAAAAATACAAATGGTATTCATAGAGTGTTGAATATTATTACTACATCTACCACTTCGCATATGCCAGGAAAAAAAAAAAAGAGTATAGTTGAACTGGCTCTTGGTTTCTCAGTCAATTAACTAATGTATATCAACAAGGAAAATAACTATATGATAGTTTGTAACTCCCCCACAAGGTTTGTAATGATCATTGAACAAGTAGTGACATCATAAAAATTGCCCAATAACCAATGTGAGGAACTCATTTAGGTTAGGTGGCCACTTCACTAAAAATAGGGGATTATTTCTCCAAACGGGAGCTTCCTATTGGTTTTTGAACTCAATGGCCAACATAACTTTTATCCCATGGAAGTTATAGACACATCATAAACCACCTATTCTCTCTCAATCTCTATAAGAATACCAGTTACCTGCTTGCTTGGTTACTTGTCATTTAACTCATCTATTCTCTCTCCTCCCTTCCACCCTCCTTTACCTTATTTTCTCATTTTTCTCAAAGCGGCTAATCCGTCTTCCCTCCCATTTCCTGTAGAGTATAATGGTACCAATTCCCTTTCCTGTCTTCTTCTTCCACACCTTTCGACCTCTACCATTATCGACTTTGTTTCTCTAATATTCTGTTTGTTTGAATTTTCTTTCTTCTCATGACCGAATCCCCCATTTGTTTGTCTATGAAGTTAAAGAAATGGATTTTTACTTTATATTGCAGTTTGAATCAAATTGGGGGAGTTCACATTTTTTTCGTACATCACAAGTTTAAGAAATTGTAAACTATAACAATTTAAAAAATAAACGGGTGAACAATTATTAAGTTTTATGTAGTTGTTGAGCATGGTTGAACAACCATCTATGTGGTGGTTTATGGTTGATGGGTTGACAATTTTTGTGACTCTTGTGCTAAAGATGCTAAGGTAGAAATTTGAAGATCTGTTTTGCTGGGTATAATGATTGTACAAGGTTCAGGCTGATGGCTTTGATTTGTTATTTATTTTTTTATTTTTGGCATCATGGATATTGTGATTTGTAGGTTTGATATTTACAACATCGTAGGATGTATTTAATCAATAAATAAAAAAGATTAAAAGTAATTTAAGGAGTAAAATACTATTTCACCATTGGTTATAACCGTGTATGTGTGTTTCAAACTCACATACGTCTATCATGCTACCATTGTTCATATCAACAATAATTTAAAATTCAATCTTCAAACTTTTTCCATCGGCAAGATCAAATAAAATTTATAATAAAAAATGTAATTAAATAGTTATAATCATAATGTAACTATAAGTATATATTCGGATACACAAATTATATATTTTTATCTACAAAATATGACCAAGAACTATATTTATTTATTTTTGGTGGAAAAATTATGCACACTATCAATTATAAGAACAGAGCCAACAACAATGATTTTTATTATAGAATTCTACCCTATTGAGATGTCAATTAAGAGACATCAACATATCTATGACAAAAGAAAACTTGTCACTATATACCACTTACTGTGACAACATTCATTGTCGTCACAAACTTTAGTGACACGACACAAGATCCCTTCACTTATGAAAAGATATGGTGACAAAAAGGTAAATATCGTCACTAAGGAGAATCATTAGTGGCAAGACAATTGTTGTCACATTGCTCCTATCACAGAAAATTTGCTGTGTAGGAGGAAAAAGGTCATTAATGACAACCTTGTCACTAAAGCTCCTTATAATTGTGACAACTCTTTTTTTCGTCACTATCATCTCGATTTGTGACAATAATTGTCATCACAAATATCTTTCCTAGTTTAGGGATATTATTGTCAATCTTGTCTAAATAATATTTTTCTTATGTATGTTTGCTGGTCTATTTTATTCTCATAAAGTGATTATTGAGAATAATAGAACTAACAAAAATTTTAAAATACTAAGTTTACTTGCAATATATAATATATATGTGTTTATTTGAAATCTTAGGGTAATAAATTTCACTAGGAGGGGTTTAGGGTTTATTATTAGGATTTAGTTGGTTTAGGGATTTTAAGATTTTAATTCCCTAATATTTTCTTTTTTTTTTCAATTACACAAGTTACTTAATTAATTTCTTACAATTCATGATTTTATAAAAAAAGTGCTTGTATATATAGTAACTATAATCCACGTGTTATTGCATCTAACTTTCTGGCTAGTATATTGCGTTAGATTTTTTAACTAATAACTTGCGTAGACAAAATCTTATTTATTTTTGGCAATAAAATATAATAAAAGTTGAAAGTTTTAACTTGAATTTTTGCCACCTATTTAGTTAGTAAATATGATGAATATATTGCTATAGGGTCAAATTATTTGTTAACCATTTGCTAGCTTTTTAAAATAATATTTGAAATATTTATAATTACAAACACGCGTATATATATATATGATCAATTTTTTTACATGAGTTATTATTGTAGCCCTTGTATATGTTATTTTCGATTTTAACAATTACTAAATATTTTTCTATATCGTAGAACTCTTAGTGCCATAAAACTAAGTACTATGAAAATAAACTATATCAAATTATTTTCAATTAAGCAAAGCAGAATTAATTAAATTATATAATTGGGAGGAAAAATTGCAAGGTCCATTGAACAATGACAAATCAAGTGAAAAAAAAAAAAAAAAAGACCTCAACCTATAAATAACGAAAAGGAAAAGATGAAATAGGGAAAAGCTTAATGTGACATTAATTTAAGGATAATGATATTTACATACCTTTTCTTACCTTTTGCACACTCTTTTCACTATTCATTAGTATATTTAAATCCATACATACCCTTTCTAAATCCTTGCACACCTTTTAAATAAGTATTTTGTAGTAATAAATTAATAGGGGTGTGCAAGAAGATAAGAGGAGTGTGTTAATATCGTCACCCTAATTTGAAAGCATTATTTGTACTGGTAAAATAAAGAATACCATGAAATGAAAAACAATTAGGGAAAATCGCTGACATAGTCCTTCAACTTTTTTACTTTAGCCAAAATAGTCCCTCAACTTTTTTTTGTAGCCAGAATGGTCCTCCAACTTTTATTTTTTAGCTAAGATAGTCCTTTCATGTAAAATTTATAAAATAAAAAATAAACAAATCTATGGTGACTACACCATAGGACTTTTTCCAAAGCTAAAAAATAAAAGTTAAAGGACTATTCGGGCTAAAAAAAAAGTTGAAGGACTATTATTTTACTAAAAAGAAAGTTGAGGGACTATTCTGGCTAAAGTGCAAAAGTTGAGGGACTATTTTGGTGATTTTCCCAAACAATTATAGCGCCAGCACAGTTTTTAATTTTTCACCAAAGTGACGTTGTTTTGACCATCATTCTTCTACCCTTTGAATTTCCCTACTCATTCTACAACTTTACCTATTCCCTCTTACCCATCACACTTTACCCATTATCTCTCTTTCATCCAACAATTGATTCTAGCAAATCCTCAAAAATTTCAACGATAGAAACAGATAAGATTTGCTAGAAAAATTTCAACGTGGATTGAAGTAAGGAAACACTAGAAAATTGTCTGTGCATTGAATTAGGGCACTGCTGTTTTGAGGAGAAGGAGAGTAGTGATTGAAAATCAGTAATGTGATTTTGTTGTTCTTCACATAAGATTGCTTGTTTAGTATTATTATTTTACAAATAGTTTTGATCTTTTTGATTTCTAAAACTTCGTTTTGATATCGGCGTGGAAGTTTAGGTTTGTGGGCTGAGAGAGAGATAGAAAACTAAAATTAACGGTTGAAGAGAGAATATAAATTTGAATTTTCTTCCTTTGTGTTGCACATGAAGGTCGTCGTTATGTGTAACTTTGTTGTATGATTGTAGAGATTTTTGAGGTCCTAGGAAAATCTTTTAGCTAAATGAGCACAATTGTTTTAACATGCTATCTTATTGCATCAAAACTGTTGTGAAATTAGGATAAAAATTTAAACTTTTTTTTCTTGTTCCTGTAAGAGGTTATAGTTTCTTTATTATTTTTAGTTTTTCCATTTTCACTTTACGATGATGCACGATTTATGTTTTTGTTTCTTTCTTTGTTTTTCTCTATATTTCTGCTATTGAGTTTGTTTAGTACTATCTCTAATTACTTTCAACGTATTTGAGTCTGTTGTTGTAATTTAAGATTGAGATGATAATTGGACATTGTTATTATTTCCTATTACACTACTGTGGAAAAATAGTGGGATTGCAATTGGTTTTCTTGAGTCTAGAATTATGAAAGGTTGAACCATTAGATACATAAATGTATCTGAATTTTGATGTTCATACAAATATATTAGTTTTTCATGATGACTTGACCTGGTACAACAGTTCTATCAATTTGTGATTGACCAATCTTTTCCTTCAAAGTCATTATGCTAGTAAAAATCCTTAATCCTCACATTTATTATCTATTTAGAATCTTTATATCTGATGTAATCTGCTTTTGCATTTACTCTCCTGATCTCATGTAATTTGCTTTTGCATTCACTCTCCAACAACTCAACATGTCTAATATCATCCCCATCATAAAGAAATAAGTTTTTCTTGCCATCTTTAGCATCAGCTCCCTATTCACTTTGCAAATTAAGAAAGACACAATTACATTAATTGAAATATACATGTATACGAACAACATTAGCAGCAACTGTGGAAAAGTCAAAAAAAAAAAAAAAAACTAAGGAGGTGTTTTGTTTATGGTTATGAGTCAAATAAATGGGAATCAAAGTTATTGATACTCATAGATATATGGAATCATTTTATGGAAATGAAACTATTAGAAAATATTCATTTTTCATAAAATGATTTCATATATCTATGAGTATCAATAACATCTAGATTGATTTTCATTTCCCATTTATAACTTGGGTTTCAATTTGATTAATTTATTAATATAACGAAATTCATTTTTTATTCAAACCAAACAAGTCTGATATAAACCCATACGGATAATAGAATTAATGATTTCCATTCCGATTCCTGTATGCGAATCAAACATCTCCTAAATTCATTCAAAAGATTATTGTATTGTATTGTCAACACAAGAAGAAATATTGAACTTATATTAGTAAGGATGATGGCAGTTCCTACAGTCAGACACAAACTGAAGATCATAGATATTTATTGTACAGCTCGCATTTTCCTCTCTATTCCCTTGAAAGTTCAATAATTGGGAACACTTTCCTGGCTCAACTGATTGCATCGAATGGGTCCCTTAACTATGCAACATATATATTTGGGTGTTTGAGTCATACTTTTATAGGGACAAAAACTTTTTATGTTCGTCTTATGTCACATTTTGATCCAAATTATCGAATTTACATAGACAAATCATTACAATGTGCCGAAATATTTTTTTAATTAGGATAATTTTATTTTTGTCACCCATTTTCTGTGTTATATTACACATCCTTCATTTCTTTATTTACAATCGTGAAAATTTCGTCACGATTGAGACATAATCAATGAAGCCAAAACTCATTTATACTCTATTGGTAGATGCGACCATCAAAAAATTGTCCTTTGAAGTTGAATCAAAAGAGGTATTTACTTGTTTGTGTGTATTATCCATATTGTTTTCCTATATATATATATATTCTTTCAACAAAAAAGTTTTTTTTTAAATTCACACATTTTTTAAACTTTGTTTCATTTTTTTAATTAATGTAGTATCTCGTCTTTGCTTGTTTGGAAAGGTAATGATACGAGTATGGATAGGTTAAAGATGTACCAAATTCAGGAGATGAAAACTGGAGAAAGTTTAGACTCAAGGTAGCCAAGATTGAAGCATATTCGTGGTGTTATGATCAAGTCGGATTGAACTATACTCAATTCATTAACACATAAAGTCCAATTATTCAAAGCACAAGTGGCCAGATAAAGTTCAAATCCAAGACTTTCCAAACCCATGAATTGAGGGTGAGCTCCAAGATTCCTTCGAGAAAACCCTAATTCAGCCATAGGCCCCATTCGACCATCTATTTATGATTAAATTAGGATTTTATTTTATTTTTGGATTCTCTCACAAAGAAATATGCACAAAATTAGAAGTCAATCGCAACAAAATTTGTATAAAGGTATCTATGGGAAGAATTAAGAACAAAGCATTAACTAGCGAAAGATGATACCAATCTAATACTGACAGGGCATACAACCCATAGGCAAAGGCATGTAAAGACTATATGGATAAACTTTTGAATTAGCTTTCTTACAACTAAGACACTTAAAACACACGTTCTACATATTTACGCATGTTATGCCAGAAAAACTATTCTTTGAAATATCTAATACACTTAGCCATACCAAAATGACCCATGAGAACCTGTCTCTTATACACATCTAATGAGTAATTCACATAATGAACAATTAGGAATGCACAATTTATTCTCATGAACAAAGATAACTATCATGCTGATAAAACTTATCAAAACTAGTCGACTTAGATACTTCAAACACATTTAAAAAATCAAGTTCTTTAGCATACAAATCTTTTATATGTTCATCTAACCAAGAAATTTAGTTTTTAATGTTGAAATCAAAGAATATTGAAGATCTATGCATCTTTTCTAGATCAACATTATCTTTAGTATTGTTTATACTGTACAACATAACAGAATATTTCAATGAATTCTAATCAACGTGCATGACGCCGGTTTAACTTACATTGGCCCTTCAAAAATTGCAACGACTTATGATCCGTCCGAATTACAAATTCTTTGGACCACAGATAATGTTGCCAATTTTGCAAGACCCACACCAATGCATACAGCTCCTTATCATATGTTGAGTAGTTCAATGTGGCTCTATTCAGCTTTTCACTAAAGTACGCAATTGGATGTCTATCCTGCATCAAAATTGCACCTATACCAATACTAGAAGCATCACATCTACTTCAAAAGTTTTAGAACCCAAATTTGGTAAAAGTAAAATAGGAGCAGTAGACAACTTAATCTTGAGCATCTGAAAAGCACATTCTTATGCACTACCCCACGTAAAACTACCTCTTTCTTGATTATCTCAGTGAGAGAGGCAGCTATAGTGCTGAAATCTTTCACAAACCTGAGATAAAACTTGCTAAATCATGAAAACTCCACACTTCAAACACGTTAGTAGGAGTCGACCAATCACTAATGGCCTTGATCTTTTCTCTATCAACCTCAACGTCTTTTGATCTAATAACAAAACCAAGAAAAACAACTTCATTCATGCCAAATGAGCCAGATTAGCATAAAGTTGTTGTTTTCTTATAGTTTCAAGTACTAGATGTACGTGCATAAGATGTTCATCTAATGATTTTCTTTAAATCAAAATATCATCAAAATAAACAACAACAAATTTCCAATAAATGCACATAAGATTGGTTCACTAATCTCATGAAAGTACATCGTGCATTTGTTAAACCAAAAGGCATGACTGACCACTAATAAAGACCAAAATTGGTTTTAAACATAGTTTTCCATTCATCCCGTTCTTTCATGCAAAAATTTGGTGATATCCACTTTTCAGATCAATTTTTGTGAAAATCTTAGAACCATATAATTCGTCTAGCATGTCATCAAGATGAGGAATAGGATGGTGATACTTTATACTAATGTAGTTTGCTAAATGACAATCTACGCACATATGCCATGATCCATCTTGCTTTAGCACTAGAATCACCAGCACAGCACACGGACTCATACACTCCCGCTCTCGCCCTTGAGCCATTAGTTCCTCAACTTATTTTTGAATTCCCTTCGTTTTCTTGGGATTGGCTCTATACGTGGGTTTGTCAGGGTTGACCACGCTTGGGACAAAATCAATTTGGTGCTCAATACCCCTGATAGGTGGCAAGTCAGGGGGAATCTCTTCAAGAAATACATCATTGAACTCCTGCAAAAGGAAATCAAAAGATCTCGGCAAGGCCGGATCAAGATGCAGACTGCACAAAATAATTTTTTTTAAAAATAAGTAAAAACACAAGCAAATTTAAACTCATAGCTGATGAACATCTTTGAACCCTATAAAGAAATTAGTTTTTTTTTTCAGCTCTTTTCCCTTAGAATTTTTTAACTTAACCAATTCACATTTATGGTTTTCAGATTTAAGGTTTTCATTAGGGTTTTCACTTGCTTACCCTTTTCCAATCCCATTTTTTCCTTATAGTATAAATCAAATGAGTTCTTTGTGTACAATTGCTTCTACATGACAATATGCATAATTTCTTTTGTTCTTTAAAGTGACCTGATAATCTTTTTGAGCATAATTGGTTCAATCTTTCAAAATTATCTTATAGCTTTCTTTTTTTTGCTAGTCGAAGAAAAATACAGCATGATTCAGGGTTTGTGCGCCATTTTCCCAACATCCGCCTTTAACATTGGTGTTTGATGCTTTTGTGTTTCAGCCGTATATATTGAATCTTTTCTTGCTTTGGCGAGGTAATTTGTTCTCTTAAATTTTTGTCTCCTTTATTTAATGTTTGCCCTTTCCATCCAGGTTTGGATTCGAGGACGAATCCTTTCAAGGAATGAGGGAAATATACGATTATGGATAGGCTAAAGATGTACCAAGTTCAGGAGATGAAAACTGGAGAAAGCTTAGACTCAAGGTCGCCAAAATTAGAGCATATTCATCTGTTATGTATAAGAAGTTTGATTGTACTATGCTCAATTCATTGACACATAAACACAATATTTAAAGTAAAGCACAAGTGGCCAGATAAAGTCCATATCCAAGAGTTTTCGAGCCCATGAATTGAAGAGTTCCAAGAAGGGTTCGAGAAAACTCTAATTCAGCCATAGGCCCAAATCGGCCATCCATTTTTGATTAAATTAGGATTTACTTTTTTAACATTTGTTTATAGGTTTTTTTTTTTTTTGGGGTGAAAATATCATCCTATATCAATGTTAGTTTTGCAGGTTTTATGTCTGTATTCCAATACTATGCCTACTAGGATTTAAAGGTAGGGTTATTTCCTATTAGTATTAGGCTTATTTTGTAGGGTTTGGCCAGCCCCTTGTTATGTTAAAAGCACCCCCCAACTAATCATTCATTCATCAATATTAAGAAAAAAAATTTGTGAGAAAATTCTACAACTTGTCTTTGAAAGACTTGGGTATTTTGCAAGATTGATTCTTGCGACTACCTATCTTGAACACTATCGGTTCTTGTCTTGTTATAGACAACGGGTTGATATCTCATACAATCGAGAATAGATACTTCAGATTCTTGATTTCTTAATCAATAGGTTTGAATCCGTCAAGTCAGATTTGTTTAGGCGTTATTGGGTTCCTTATTGATTCTAGGTCTCGTCAATTTATCTATGGGGTTCGTATCAAGTAATTTATTCTTCTGCTAATGTCAAAAGTTGGATTATTCTATAGTTATGCTCTTGACTAACATGCAAAATAATTATCATATGTAGTGAGTTCTTCTCATAACTTTGTGGATCTTTTTAACTAAGAAGAAGGACTGAAAATGACCTTTTGTGACTTGCATTATTTTGTAGGTCACAAATACCACCACTTTGTGACATTAAAAGTCATAAAAACTAATAATTTCAGGTCACAAATGATAGTGTGAGCTTCATTTGTATGTCACAAATACTTTTGTGAATTTGTAGACAGTGTCCCCTATTTAAGAGTCTCAAAACAAAAATGTAAGTCACATTTGAGTTTTGTAACTCTCAAATGAGGGTCACCATCTTTAAAGTTACAAAAGTATTTTGTGACCTGCAAATGGATGTCACGTTATCATTTACAACTTGAAATTATTAGTTTGTGACTTATAGTGTCACAAAATGATTACATTTGTGACCTACAAAATAATACAAAGCACAAATAGTAATTTTTCTTGTATTATTTATAGATTCAACCCTTGCATACTATTGGTTCTTCTCATCAGAAGTCAAGGGTCTAGTATACAACCTTGTATACTAGTTCTGTAATTTTGAATCTTGAATTGACATGGAGATGGAAAATGTGAGCTAACTTGTATAGTTGTATTCCTGGAATTTTAATATATTTATTATAAATTGTTAAAATGAGTTTCCAACCTGAGAAAGAAAGAGGAATTAAAATTTGGAAGCACTGTTAGTTTGGTGGTGCATCTTCAATTGTTTATAGATTTTCTTCTTGTTTCAGTTTTGGCAAATTCAGTATTTTTCCTGTTTAGTTATTGGTTAAAAGGAAAATTATGATTTCCAAATGAAGCTAATATTTGCTCTACACTTGTTTGGCATTATTGCAATTTTACTTTTGCACGAAGAGAATATCAATTCATTCTCATTTTCAATTATTCAAGTCATATGATAGAGGTGTTGGCAAGAATTTGGCTGATGAGTTAGAGATATCTGTTTTATTGCACTTCAAGTTTATTGTTGTCTAAGTTTTCTATTGGTGCCTTTCAAGTTTTGTGTTTACTGGTTGCTTTAATTTATTGTAACTAACATTTTTTAGATCTCCTTGTGTGAAGTTCTTAATGTATATGAATAATTATGTATTGATAATACATAAACCAATAGTTATGAGTTGGGCATGAACCCTTATGTTTATTTTCTTACTTAGTGGGGTAAAATTTTCTGCAATATTAAGAGTACCATATATTTGACAAAGGAAATATAGGGTTAGGCATGAAGACATTCTTGATTGTTCTCTTATTTCTCAAACATTTTCCACATCTCTTAATGTGTTGTTGTTATAGTTTCTTAGGACTGCAGTTGAGATAACTCAGTTCCTCTTGTATTTTCAAAAGAATAGATATTTTGGTAAAAAAAAAATGAATTTTGGTTATAGGTGATAAAATTGAAGGGCTTTTTATTTCTTGGGATTTTGTTAATGGTCTATGAAATATAGACTTGTTAAGATTTCGTTAAGATATGCTATTTGACCTCATTCGATTGGTGCTCAGAAAAGCTTATGGATTTGCATATAGATAGTCTATTTGTTGTGACCTTTTCAACTTTTTCATTGTTATCTTTCTTTAGCATATTCTAATCGGTATCATTTTTTTGATATTAGTGCAGTTCTTAGCCATTGACTATAATATGGAGGCATTATGAGACAGAGATTTTTGAAGATCATGCTATGATGTAGATGATGATAGGTTATTTTTATGTTAACTTTTTTAGATAAAAATATATTTAGACCACTATTTTAGATGCTATCAATAGTGCATCTATGGTTAGAAACTTAACATTTGTGTTGTGACTCTATTTTGGAAGCTTGTCGTAAATATGCCTACTTTAATTAAATTAGATGTTATTGACAATATATGCATTGTGACTCTTGCTAAAGTTGGCATTTTTCTTTCATTGTATGATTTATTTATTGTTTAAAAATAGATTTATATGTTGTAATTGGATTGAAAAGATTGTTGAAATAAGATAGTGACACAAACCAAAAGAACTACAAAAAGGATGTTGTTACTACTTACATAAATTTTGTGACAATATGTTGTCACCAATAAGTTGGGAGAGGGATGTGTTATGACAAGAAAGAAACTCGATTAGTGACAAAAAAAATTTGTCATGAATGATAGCTATTTTCTGCGACAAGATGTTGTCACAAAATGACATAGTTTAGTGACAACTTGAAAACCTAGTGTGACAAAATATCAAATAAAGTGACGAAAACTCTTGTCACAAATTCATAAAAGTATTTGTGATGACTTTGAGTTATCACAACTACATAGGCATCCATGAGAACATTTTAAGATTGTCACTTAGGTTTATTTGTGATATAAAAATTTGTGACGACTGAAAAAGTTGTCACTAATGTGTGTTTATGACAACTTTTTAATATTCTGTGATGACTTTTGGTTGTCACTGAAGGTCCAATTTCTTGTACTACAAATTATGAATTTATTTATTAACGAGAAGATAAATCCAGACCATAACTATAACTCCAGAGCCCCCTAGGCTACCCAAATAAAAGCATGCACCTCTTTCTTTCTTTCTCTCTTTCTCTCAAAAATTTGAAGTCCCAACCAACAAATAAATAAAGGCTTAATCACACGTTCCCCCTATAAATAAGGGTTAAATTTTTATCCAAAGGGGTGGTGAAATTTTATAGTTGCCCTTAATTTTTAAGTTGCACTTTGCCACCCTATTTTAGGATGAGTTGCATTTTGGTAGCCTGACTATATTTTATACATAATTTTTCCTTCAAAACTAAAGATGATTTTTTCATCAAACATTATTAAAAAATGTTTTTACTCTTTAGTATTAAGTGCCTTATTTAATTAGCTATTTTATTTTCTTTAGTTCGCCTTCATTTTTGACATGCCATCACTTGCTTGTTCCATTATCACTATTTTTGTATCTAGAATAAATTATTTCATTTATTTTGCCACATTCTTTTAATTTTCTTAAAATTTTATTTTCTTTTTCTATTATTAATTTGTTCATCATTTTCTATTTAAAAAATTACATTATTTGAGTAATTATTATGCTTTAAAATATAATCAATATATAAGTTATATAAACTTAAGTTGATCAAGTCACAAAAGGGTTACTCATGCACTTCAGGAAAAAAAAAAAAGAAAAATTAGCTAACAAACAAACAAACGAACCAACTTTTAATCCCACTAAGTAGGGTCGGTTGCATGGATCCTGCTATGCCATTACGCTCTGTCATGGACCATATCCTCTTGAATGTAGAAGATGGGCTATATTTTTCCTACAAGTTACCCACCAAGTCTTTTTCGATCTTCCTCTGCCCTTCTTATGTTAACTATTCTCTCTAAAATCTACTTGCCTAACAGGCACTTCTACTGGTCGTCTTAACACATGACCTAAACATCTTAAGCGTATTTCTCTCATTTTCTCATCAATAGATTCTACTCCAATCTTCTCATGAATATGCTCATTCCGTATCTTGTCCATCCTAGTGTATCCGCACATCCACCTTAACATTTGTATTTCTCCTACTCTCATCTTTTGCTCATGTGTGTGATTCACTGCCCAACACTCAGACCCATAGAGCATCATTGGCCTAATTGCCGTTCTATAGAATTTACCGCTTAAGTCGTAAAGGAATTTTGCGGTCACATAATATTCCCGATGCCATTCTCCATTTGGTACATCCCGCTTGTATCCGATATGTAACATCTCGATCTATACCACCATTACTCTGAATAACTGATCCTAAATATTTAAAATTTTCACTTATAGGTATCTCTTGATCTCTAATACTAACCCTTATTGAACTCCTATGTGCACCCTTGTTAAATTTAAATTCCATATATTCTATTTTTGATCTACTAATTCTAAACTATTTTGCCTCAAGTGTCTCTCTCCAAACCTCGAGTTTAGCATTAAGCCATCTTTTGTTTCATCTACTAACACCATGTCAATTGTAAAAAACATACACTATGGTATTTCCTCCTGTATGTGCCTTGTAAATTCATCTATGACCAACGCAAATAGATAAGGACTTAGAGCTGAACCTTGGTGTAAACCTATATTTATAGAGAACTCTCATGTCAACCCTCCTGGTGTTCTCACACTTGTAATCACATCCCTTATACATCTCCTTTATTGATTCTATGTATGCTACTCTAACTCCTCTTGTTTCTAAAACTCTCCACATATTTTCTCTAGATATTCTATCGTATGCCTTCTCAAGATCAATAAAAATCATATGTAAATCCTTTTTTTCATCCCGGTATCTCTCGATAAGTTTCTTTAAGATATATATAGCTTCAGTTGTCGATCTCCCTACCATAAAACCAAACTGATTATTTGACACCTTAGTCTCATTTCTTAACCTTCTTTCTATCACCTTCTCCCAAAGTTTCATCTATGGCTCATTAACTTAATACCTCTGTAATTCGCACAATTTTGTATATCCCCTTTATTTTTTAATATAGGTATGAGAGTACTATTCTTCCACTAGACAGACATCTTTCTACTATTCAATATTTTATTGAAAAGATTGGTAAGCCAACTTATGCCCTTCTTTCTTAAGTATTTCCATATCTCGATTGGGATATCATCGGGGCTAACTGCTTTTCCATTCTTCATCTTTTACGCGAAAACCTCCTCCACATCTGATTCATGAATCTTATCGATAATACACGTTTAAGAGAAGAATTAATTTTGTTTATTTCCTTTCACGTTTAACAAACAAAAATCAAAAAGATTTAATTTAGTTTATTTCATTTCACGTTTAAGAGAAGAATTTCACTAAAAGAAATTCACAATTATCAAATACTAGCATCAATAACTTTTAGAAGAATATATTTTTAACCAAAATTTGACAACCTTTAATAATTAAGAAAGTATCTATGCATATAATGAATCTATTATTAAAAATGAAATAAAAATTGAGTTATAATCATAAACTAAAAAATTTGTTCTAAATATGCAAAATATAAGAGAGAGAGAGAGAGAGGGGAGGGGAAGGGGAAAGGGAAAAGCAGCATGAAACAAGAAAATATAAGAAAAAGAAAAATTGTTCAAGTACTTAATACTAAAGGATAATAAAAATCTTTTTACAATAATGTTGGATAAATTAACCACGCTTAGTTTTGAAGAGCAAAATTACTCTCAAAATAAAGTTAGGGTACAAAGTGCAACTCATCCTAATTTCATGATGGCAAAAGACATCTTAAACCTTGAGGGTAATTGTGAAATTTCAACATTCCTTTTGGATGCAAAATTTAGCCCCATTTAGTCTTGGAGGGCAATGTGTAGATAAAGTTAATATAGGAGATAATTTACAATTAACCTCAATTAATCTATTTACAGTGGGCAAAATGTAATTAAACCAATAAAAAAGTTAACAAAATGTCTATTACAAATATTAAACAATGTGTTATGTTGGCATGGGTGACATTATTGTGTTAGAGAACTTTAATATTATAGACTGAAAACTTTAATACCATAGATGTGCAATAGAAAAAAGGAGCATCCAAACTTTGTTACTTTTGTTCTAGAAAAACAAAAATGGGCTTTTGAAGACTTTAGTCATGTAAATTATGCTTATAAGCAATGATAATCTCTGTGCTTTGTGTGTTCAAAAAAAGAAAAAAACAGAGAGAGAGCATATAAAAGTTGTGTTCTATGACGTATCTACTTCTCCCTCTCAATCAAAGTTGTTCTATCTCCCTATAAACCCCTCAATTTGCTTACTCTAATAAGGAATGCATCATATACATGACAACACCAAAATCTTCCTTGACACTTCACTGGATGCTCAATGAAATTATCTCACAAGAATATTGAAAGATACATTTGAATCATCTACCAAAAGAAAAGGGATGGAACATCATATGTGACTCCTAACATTTGTCTCAAAGACATATAACCTTGAATGTGTCCAACAAAATATATGCCTCCGTTAAGTCATACCCATTTTTCAAAGATATCATCTCATAGCTCAAACATGTTCAATATAGAATAATCTTGGATTAACCCAATAAGTTAAATCTAAGAAGAACTCTCGTCTGTTGCTATAATAATGGAAGACAACTTTTTTATTGACTTAATATTAATTTGAAGGATTTTCTTTCAATTATTTATGTGGTCTCATCAAATTGCATGCAATACTCTATCATATTGACATGTAATAAATAAAACATGCACAAAATCATGGATGATTATGGACTTTTTACTAGAATAATTTTCTCGAGTCACAAAGGAAACTAGGTGGTCAAATCTTAAGGGTATTTTTCAACTCTTGAAAATTTCTTTCGAGGTTGCACCTTTGCGCTATTTCTATCATCTTGTACATTACAAATGTAATTCCATCTAAACAATTTAGATATTCAATCCTATCCCTAACCTACCTTTATGTACATTACATGATTTAATTAAGAAACACAATCACATTGGTCTTAAATCCATAATCATCTAATTCAATAATTAAATAAAAGCATAAATCCTTATTTAGTATTTAATCATGAATCACTATACATCATAATTCCAATCTCATTCAAATCATCAATTTTTGAATTATTTATGAAAATATTGTATGGAGAAATATTATTATTTTCCAATCTCATTAGAAAATAATCCTTTAAATAATAGAATTTCAAAAATTATATTAGAAAAAATTTCTAAAAAAATTTTGAACATTTATTACATTCCAATCTCATTGAAACCTAATAAATTTCTAAAATTTAAACAAATTATCTAATTCTAGCGATGGAAAGCACAAGTGTCACTAAAAGTGACAAACAACATGCAACCAAGATGATGTCATCTTGATGACATCATCAAGAATTGCATAAACCAGTGAATCAAATTCAAGGATCTTTTAAAAAAATGTTTTTTTTTATTTTTTTATTTTTTTTATATTGAAAAAAATTCTCCAATATTTTTCATTAATAAAAATAAAACACATATAGTTTGAACAATTCAATATTCATGACAACTAAATATACTTACATCGTAAATTAATCAAGGGTGGCTCTGATGCCACTGTAAGAAAGCAAATAACCAATAACGTAGAAGAATTTAAAATTTTACTTTCCTATCACAGATCACCTTGATTAATTTATGCGTAGTACAAGAAAAATATACAAATTGTACCTTAAAGTCATGGTAAAATCTCCAATCTGTTCAGTCAGATGTCAATCCACAAGCTGCACAAATGTCCAGCCACTAATGGTATCCACAAAAATAATTAAATCAGAAATATTTACAAGATTGATTGATCCAAATCACGGAGTGCTAGTTCCTTAATTATTCAAATGTGACTCACGTTTTTCTAAACTTTGTTCACGACTTTTGTTTTTTTATATATATTGGCCGTACTAGTACTACTTGTATCTTTATATAAATAAGTACTAGTCATATATATGTATTATACATACATACATATATATATATATATATATAATAGTTTAGAATCCCAATCAAATTAGATTTAGAGAATTACAATAATTCTAATCAGTTTGGGTTAAGGGCATATGAATAAGTATAAAACTATTAGAACTTCTAACATATATTATAATCCTAAATTAATTAAGATTAGATAAATTAAACACCTTTAATTTATCCTTAATTCTCCAATTAATTAATTTATACTTATAAATCAATATTGCCTTCTAACAAAGTATCATGACCACCTTAAAGATTGAGATATGTCAAGTGATTCGATATCACTCATCCGTGATTTAGTTCTCGTATAATTATTTTTCTTTCACCAACCTATATCTTGATTAATTCAAGAGTATAGATATAATGCCAACTCTTATCGAATTAATCAATTTACTTCTTTACGAAATACAACTCACTTGAAATAGAATTGAAGACATTCTTAATTCTATTTCCACTTTGCGCAAAGATTTTCGAATCATATTTCAAAAAGTGGCCATTCTGGGATATACTGTCCTATTATAAGGAGTGGTGAATCCTTTATTGGTCATATCTTATCTTATCATGATTCTTATTATACCCTAACTCTACCCCATGTGCGACTCATTATGAGTAACGACTAATAGATTTGGTATAGTAATTCACAATTAAGATACCTTCTTAATCTCAAGTCAAAGGACTATTACACAGTTATCACAAAGATATTAATCCATTGACATTTGATTAATAATCTGTGTGGAATATTTTTAGTAGTGGTCAATCCGATGTATTTATTCTTAATAAGCATCCACATACAATTTTGTGCTAATCTACCCGTGTCAAACACTAAAATTAGGGATATTTACAAATAAAATATAATTATATCATAACTATTTATGATTTTACATATATATATTTTATTCAAAAATGTCATGTTAAAAAATATACATAAATATAAAAGTATAATTTATCCCTAAAACAAATTGGTTTTAGGGAATACACTAACATATATTGCAGATGATTGAAGTGCTATCATGCGAACGATCCACAGAAGAATCAGTTCGAAACATTGCGGATGAAGGAATTGAGGGGCACAATATCACTATCAATCATAAAATTCATACTTGAGGTCTTCATCATCATTGCTCATCAACCTTTGTTCTGTTCTTCTACTCATAACTGTATTATTATATCTTTTGCAATTCATGCAATAGTTTAATGTATTTTTATCATACATTACCATTTAAACAATCGACTTGAGGTCTGAGGGCATGTGAATGGATGTTCTTAAATGGGCACTTTTGTGGAAGAAAGATTTTCACTTCATTCTGTGTTCGAGTACATTAAGCCTATGTTTTAGCTGGCTAAACTAATTCATCTCAATTTCTTCTTCACATTTGGATTTTAGAATAGATCAGTATGTAAAAAAGATTTTTTTTTTTTTTTTTTTTTAATGACAAATAAGTTGTGTCCTGATAGCTTTCGTCTTTTACAGCCACCTTCGAAGACGGAAATAGGCCAGGCACTCATAATTCATTGGGGTATTGATGTGACTATAATCTGAAGGTACTTAGATCAACTTGGTTTCTAAACCTTTAGTATTCAAAGTTCTTTTAACCGGAAATTAGTTGCATTCATTTCAAGTATTTTGGCTACTCCTTCAGGAGAGCCTTCCATCTCACATCGTGCCACTATCAAATTCAGAAGTTCCATTCGAGCTTGTCCAAGTATTAGCATATATATTCTGGAGTGGTGGTCCTTTTCTTTGAAATGCAGTAGACAGTTACACCATACAAGTGAAGGGAACATTTTGCATGCATCCCTTAAAACCACCGACACTCAAGGTCCTCAATAATCAGATCAATTAGTAGTCCAGTGATAAATGGCTCATGATATTCAACGTCTTCAACACTATCTCCATAGTACAGCAGAGAATTGACACAAAACAGCAAATGATTCAAAGTTTGCTAAATCCGCAGGCTGCAGTAGGCACACGGGATACTGCCAGAGTTAAAACTATGCCCAGTGTAGGCATTCCGCCCCTTGCCGTTAACTTTGTTTGATGGGCATTCCATAAAATGAACTTACTGACTGGGAATACTTTTGTTGAAGAAGGCGTTACAATTAAGCCTTTTGAAATATTATCTGTTGCCAGGAGTTATTTCCTTGTGTATTCGATGATGTTCAGCCATTAGATCACTCCAATAAATTTTGCTTAACCTGAATTTATAGCCATATGCGGCCTTCCTAGATATGTTGAATTTTACAAGTTCAAGACCATTAGGAATATTTCTTATTTCTGAGACTTTTTTGTGAGGTAATATTTCCAAATAAAGGCATATTAAATTGACACTTCCATATGATAGCCGAAGAACTATTGAAGGGTATGTTTAGTGCTCATCGGAATAGAATATTCAAATAAGCATATTTTTCCTTATTCTCCTCTACGTGCCACACTATGTGGAGTTCTTGAATGCTGTTTCTGATTATATTCTTGCTAATATTGCTGCGGCACTGGAGTATGTCTTTCACTTCTTTGACTTCTCTTTATTTGCCTGATTCTAGATGAAATACAAATTGGTTTTTGCCGTACTGTATTCATTAGTTGTTTCTTTCCAGATGGAACTTCTTACAATCATGCAATATATGAAGTAGTTCAAGAAAAGACAATACAGTTGTTTTACTATCTATTGAAATGTTATATCATGATAAGTACTATTATAAAATTTATTAATACCTAACTCTATTATTAATTAATTAAATAACGTATCGCAGGTGTATGGTATCAAATAATTATATAGTAAAAATAGGGGTTGAATTTATAAATATTAGTTTAGCAAGTACCGCTTATTTAGTTTGAGCTCTATTTGAAGAATTGACAATAGGAGAGATATTTAATTAAATTAAACCAAAAATTAAAAACTTTAAACTAATGAAAATGATAGATTAGGGTTATACTAGACAATTTTTGGATTTAATTAATTCATTCAATTAATTGATTCAATTAAACATATTAGAGGTCATTTTCCATTACTAACTTAATTTTCATTCCTCACGCAATTAGATTGATTAATTCATTTGCCTAAATAAGGATTCTCCCTACCACCCAGAATTTAACCAAATTGACCATTTACCCTATAGAATTATAGGCGACCAACTAGGTAATTTAATTAGTCAAAATCATAAATTAAACCTAGCCCAATTACTACCCAATTACTAATTAGATCTAAAATAGAGGTTCAACTTTTGTTCTCACCTCGATTTACCAAAAAATTAATTAAGAGAATGATCAATAAATTCTCTAATTATCATTCTAGTTCAATAGAATTGTTCAATTGTCAATTTACCATTTAATTTAGTAAATTAATTATCACCACAAGGAATTGGCATTATTCAACGTTAACCCATTACAAGTTAGAATATGGATGAAAAAAATAACACAAAATAAATTATTGAAATCAAATAAATAACCTAACCATTAATCTAGGAAACCAAATATAAAAAGCATAAGTTGAAGGCAAACGACAAAAGATCAATAAAATAAGAATTAAATAGCATAATAAAGGTTTAAGAATGCTTATCCGATGAAAAGTCTTCTGGATCCAAGGTTGTCAATCTTGAACCTCCCCTTAGAAAATTTTACGCACTTTGCAGTTCTGTTGAACTTATGGTCTTACAGGATTTAGTTTTTACTTGCAGGTCAACACCACCAGTTACTGAAAATTTCTGTGACATCATATTTTGGGGCAAATGTAAGTGAAAATGGAGGCAGAGCCTGCACGAATTTGTAGGCGTGCCTCTGGTTGATTCTCCAGTTTCACTTGGCCAAATTGGTCGTGACCTCATCTTTATTGAGAAGCATCTACTTATTTGAGCAGCTGGCAATGATATCTACGGGCTAAAGAACCTATGTTCATGCCACAGTGTAATAAATTCTTTTTCGGCTAATTCCAACTGTTGGGCCAAATCAGCAGTCAATAGCAGATACTAATGATTAAAGAGGCAAAGCGCCTGGGTCGAAATAAGTGGGCCAATATCGACAGTCAAGTCCAGTCTGCACAAGCAAACCCACGAGCCAAACGTTTACGATAAAAAGCAAATAAAAGGGGATGTAGAGCAACGTAGGTGAGAGAACTGCAAGGGAAGAAGCAATTGGAGGGAACAATTGAAGAATTTGAAATCATAACTCTCATGAGGGGTTACAACACGGGGACAAAAATGAGAGGAAATAAAGAAGAGAGACAAAGAAAAATAGATGCAAGAAATCAGAAAAGAACTTCAATCAAGTGCTCTCTAGATAAATAGAACTTATTTTTTAAGAAAACTAATTTAGAGGTTAACCAGTCATCGGTCGTTAATTTTTGGCAATTGCTACCATAACTAATTTTCAATTTGTTCTTCTATCCTTTTTAGAATTCATTAGTAGTTTTAATCATGTGCGTTGATGAACTACCTTATTTTAGTATTGTACATATGTTCTAGTAAAATTCTATTATACAATTCTAGTAGTAAGTCTTTTCAGTCATCTTTTTAATTTCATGCACTAAATTTAAGTCCTTGAATCCAATCAAGGCAGACGAACAGCAATAACTGAGAAGACAAAGTTTAACAGCACACTCTAAATTTGGTTTATAAAGAAAATGGCACGCTCTTAAAGGTTAAAGAATGAAAAGTTGGTTTGTTTGTCGTTGTTGGTATAAGGGAGTTCACTTGATCAAAGTTTTGGCACATGTGTATGAGAATGTGTTGAAATTAATAAGATGGAGAAGGACAAGGATTCGATCAAGGAAAGGATTCTAAGTTTTGATTGGAATTCTTCTAGAAAGAGAGTTTGGCGGAAAATCAAGCATAATCAGGCAGTCAGGTAGTCCCTGAAGATGAGATATTGTCAAAGCCTTCTATTGAGAAGATTTTCGAGGTGATGTCGAGTACAATCCAAAACAATATGGCTGTAGTGATGTCTAAGGTTCCAAAACTATCAATTCCAGTTCCGGTTCTGAGGAAAAATGGAACCGGAACCAAAACCTTGAGAGCCTATTCTGGTTCTGGTTCTAGAACCGATGTTTCCGGCTGATTCTCCAGTTCCATCTGGTTCCGGTCACATTTCCAATTTTGAATTTTTTAAAAATAAAAAATAAAATATTTTTTTGAAATTATAATACTAAAAAATTAATACAAGTTAAGATGACAAAAAAATTGCGTTTTATTATTATTCAATTTTAAACTTTATTTTTGAAAAAAAAAAAGTAAACTATTATATTATTTATTGAACCTTAAAAAATTAAAATAAAGATACATTTTGAATAATATATACTAAAAGATAATCTAAAGAAAAAAATTAAATGTATCAATTACATTGGGCTATAAGACTATAATCGGCTAAGGTCATCCTAAAATGGCAGCCCAAGGAGCAATGTCAGGAGTACAACCAACCTACATCATAGGGAGCTCATCTAATGGCAAGTCTAGTGCTAAGGGCCCCAATATTGTGAACAAGGGCAAGGCAATGATGATAGAGAATGGAGGACCAAAACCGGCATTGGAGAAAGGGGAGAATGCAACAGAATCCCTACGTCATCTCTGATAATCAATCTGTGCCACTAGCCATCAAGCTCAGGTTCCATCGATGGCACCGAAAACGTGGGCTACTAGGGATTGACAGTCAAGATTTGCAGCTTTTCCACCTGTGAAGGATCAACAATGAATGAGATATACTGATATGGTCTAGTTGCACAATTTCCAGAATATTTTGAATCAAGAACGGCCAACGCGGCTGTTATACATTCCTCCTCCAATAAGAAATGGGGAGAATCCCTATTGGAGAGCAAATAAAGGAAATGTATATGAGATTGTTAATTTCTTCTATCAAGAAGAAGAGATATGGGATCGATACCCAGGGCATCAGAGGAATTGCCAAGAAGATCGAAAGATGGAAAGGAACTACAGAAACCAAATAAAAGAACTGTAGAAGCCGATAGATGATGGCAATCTTGACTGAAAGGTTAGGGACATAGCACAAAGGACAACGATTGAGACCAATAATCCTAGGAAACGTATAAGGTATAGGAAGCCTTATCCAAAATGGTTTGATCGGACTTATGAATTTCCAATAGAATTTCAATTCCCAGACTTTATCAAATTTTCAAGGGATAACTTTCAGTCAACTGTAGAACACATCGGCCACTTCACCATATAGTGTGGTGATGTAAGTAATCATGATTTTCTTAAACTAAGGTTGTTTCCTTATTCTTTAACACGGGCAGCATTTAAGTGGTATACTAAACTACTACCTAACTCCATCAAAGAATAGGATCGAATAGAAGATGCTTTTCATCAATAATTTTACCATTCTTGTCAACCATAGGTAAGGTTTACCGATCTGGCTTAGATTGTAAAAAGGCTAGAGAAACACCGGTCAGTGTGTGAAAAGGTACAAGACTACTTGAATGAGGTGTAATGCAAGGATACTAGAAGTCCTGTCTCTTTGTTGCATCTGTTTTAGTACGCATAAGGAATTTTGAAGTGGTGAAAAACTTTGAAGGTAGGACATTTAGGGATTTGTCTAAGTTAGCTAACAGGGTTAATAACTTCAAAAAGATTCAGCAACAAGAGGATGAAATAAAGGCCACTCAGCAGAAGAACCTGTTGTACAAGGAATTTGACCATGAAGTCTTCTTTGTGCAGGGGAACTAATTCAATTCGAAGAAGTTGATGCGGCAGAAATCATGGGGAAGAACCCTTTCACTTGCAAGGCGTTGATACCACCAATGTCTCTAGAACCATGACACAGTCAACAGCAGTAGCTCTAAAGAAATGACCGGTTGAGAGAGATCGAAGACACAATTTCGATGTTACTCAATTATAGATGCTCTATTTGAGTATTTGAGGGCCAATGGCAATATTAGGTTTCCTAAAAACTATAAAAATCCACCGGAACAAGAACTACAAGAAAAGGAATTTTGCAGGCTACATGGTAGTTGGTCGCACTCGACCAATAATTATTTGGTATTCAAAAATTTTGTGCAAAGTGCAATCGAGAAGGGCTAATTCCAAATTCGGGAAAGAAAAGAAAGAGGCTATTAAAGTGGAGAAAAATTGTTTCCAACGTGTAATGGGGGTTAACATGGTGAACATTGAAATGCCTTCTAATAGTAAAGTAGGGAGCGCACAAGAACACCAGGATAGTCCAAACGCGTTCAGACCTTTAAGCAGAAGTGTTCAGATGAACATAGATTTGATCATTGCCGTTCTCATTTGGAACAGGTATTATTATCGATGTATAAAGTTGATAAATATAACAACGATGTGGTTGTTTTAGATGGAGATGAAACAAAAGAGACCGAATCGTTCACTTTGGTCCTTGATGACGTTATTAAGCCTCGAACATGGACCTGGAAGAAACAAGCCCTAGAGGGCAGTCTAGTGGGTGCAATGATACAGTCAGGCGAAGCACAGATTCTATGGAGTCTTCAATTCTAAAAGAGACCATGCAAAAATTAATGTGATTGCTGAAGGTTGGGTCCGTGAATAAGCCGAGTACCTATTCTACACTCTAGTGACCGTGACTAAAGGCCCGAAAGATATGATATAATTAAGACATGGGAGAAGGTCCTCGATAAGGAGCTTTGAACGAGCTCATAGCCGGATGACAACCTGGGGTAGCCGTGTGTACAAAAAATTTGGTAGACCTGGGTATGTCAAATACAGGAAGATTGATGTCGAGAGAGATCACCATTTCATAAAACAATGGCAGGATGAAGAAGAAGATTTGCCTCGACATAGGGAACATAAGCCAGGGATGGTTAGGCCAACAAATCCTAGGAAGGATAAATGGGCAATTGCTCAACATCCAGAGTTCTCAAGGGGTGTGGATCCTCGAGAGATGACCAAAAATACAAAGGCGTAAATATCAAAGATGGAAACAATATATAAAATAAGAGAAAAATAGGCAAAAGAGTCTAGAAGCAAGTGGGTTTATCAAAGAAAAGTACAGTTAGAGGTCTTAAAAGATAAAATTGAATCGGCTGAAGGATCCAGGAAGGCTGAAGGCAAGCAGGGTGACGATAAGAAACAAATCGTGGTTAAATTTATAGTTTAGAACCCATGCTAGCTGAAGGATCCAAGAAGGCTGGAGACAAGTAGGGCAATGATAAAACAAACCGTGGTTAAAATTGATGGTTTAGAACCCATGCTAGTTGGGATGGTAGTAGCTTTATCAAGGAGTTTCATGTCAGATAGAGACCAACCATACTATGAAAGAAAGCAAGAGGAGTCTAACACATTGGTTGTAGCGGAGATATTGTTGACTGATAAAAAAAAGGAGGTTTGATGTTTATGTGCCTATAGGAGTCAATGAGATCGATGACAGTGTTCAAATTGTTAAGGGACCGAACATGGCCGATAAGGTAGTATCGACAAAGCCTAGCACAAAAAGAGCATATTATTTGAAGCAGTTGTCTGTGCAAAGACAGGTGAACGGGTACTCATTGCAAGGATGATGTGAACATTTTGCTAGATAGTATGATGAAGAGGCTAGGGAAGAGTACTGAGGATTTGATACTGACAGATATTGTGGTGAGCAGCTGCATGGGAGGGGCCACTGACACTTTGGGGATTTTGCTCGTGAACGTCACTGTCGAATCTCAAGTAACTTTCTATTGCTTTCTTTGTTATTGAAATTATATCCTTCTCATGTAATGCTTTATTAGGAAAAGATTAGATACATGCTGCCAGCTATATACCTTCTTCATTATATCAAATGTTACTAATTTGGAATGGAGATGAAGCTGAGGTAGTGAAGGCAGATCCGAAATCTTTCATGGTCAGAGTTAATGTTGTAGAAGCAATATACTACCACAGCAACATCGGCCAGTATCGAATAATTAAAGCCAGGGTATATGGTAAGCCGAGAAGTGGTAAAGATAATGCTACTAGTTGTAGAGAAAATATGGAAAGCAGTGAACAGAGAACTATTTTGGCCACCTAACATAGACTGAAGGTTGGAGGAATTGGCAAAAAATTCTTATGATGAATAAAAGAATTGAGCAGAAAAGTAAGTTTAACATGCCGAAACAATGTCTTAACCAAGTTTAGCATAGAAATGGTAAGGAGGTAAGGGAATATAAGTTGATTGTGCATTATGCTGACGCAATATTTGAAATGAAAGAGGAATTGGCCAAATACGATGCAATAGACAGCCTAGCCGTTAAGCCTACTGATTTAGAAAAGTTAGAGTTCAAGTTAAGGATACACGTGATAGAAGTGTATTTCGGAGATAGCCAAAAAATAGGCTGACATACATTTGTTCCCGATTGATTATGAACCAGAAAGAGCAATTGATCAAGCTACTAAGGGAGTTCATTAATTGCTTTGCATAGGACTACACCAAAATGCCGGGTTTGGATAGGAGATTGTGGTTGAACATAAAATCCCAATAAAACATAGCTTCAAATCGTATAAGCAGCCTCCAAGATGATTCTCTGATGACATAACAACTAATGTGAAGGAAGAAATTGAGCACCTCCTTGTAGCAGACTTTATTGAGGTAGCCATGTATGTAGAGTGGCTCTTGAATGTAGTCCCAGTTTTCAAGAAGAATCTGAAGACACAAGTATGTACGGACTTTAGAAATTACAATTTAGCTTCACCGAAAGATGAATACCTAATACTGATATCAAACATGCTTGTCGATTTAGCTTCAAGAAATAGGAACATGACCTTTGTGGATGGTAAAGTAGGGTATAATCAAATATTCATAGATAAAGAAGATGTGCATAAGAAGGCATTTTGATGTCCAAGAACTCTGGGCATATACCAATAGAAAATAATGCCGTTTGGTCTTTAAAAATGCTGGAGTGACCTATCAAAGGGCAATGAACTACGTAGTCCATAATTGTATTGGAGACTTCCTACAAGTACAAATATAGATGATGTGGTGATGAAATCTTCAAGTTTTTAAAAGCATTTATAGCATTTATGGTAGGTTTTCAGTTGAATGCAAAGGCACAAGCTCAAGTTGGACCCTTTAAAAAGTACATTTGGGGTGTCAACTAGAAACTTCTTAGGCTTCTTGGTGCATCAAAAGGGGATTGAAGTAGGAGGAGATAAATCGAAAGCTGTATTCGAGGCACAACCTATTGACCCAAAGCAACCTAAGAGGGGGGATAGATTAGGTTGTCTAAAAATAATTTGCAAATGAAGCACAGATAAAATATTTTACATTCACAAGTAATTTGATAGCAATAAAATCAATTAAGCACAAAATGAGCAGAATAAATAAATAAAGAGAGATTATTCAAACAACATTCCCAAGCTAGCAAGCATGGAGTAGTAGTCCACTAACACATGCTTCTTCAAATTTAGTAAGTCAATAATCAAAGTTGTACACAAAGTAGGATAACCCTTGCTCATACTACTTCTCTTCTGGCTCAGGTTGAGCCAAATATTTTACACTCAATCTCACTTTTGTACAATGATTATCACACCACTCAATGCTTTTTAATAGCACTCTCAAATACACTCTTTTTCTATTAATGCAACACTTCTAAAGAGTGAATTTTTATACACATCTAGACTTTTAACTTGCTTGTAATCAATGTCAAAGTTGATCCATCTGTCTCTTAAACAATTCAGGATGGTTGGTATTTATAAATGTGGTAAATGAGCTTCCAACCACCTTCCAATGGCTAAGTAATTAATCTTTAAAAAGTACCCATTATAGGTTTCGAACGTCCAATAACTCTTTATTGCTTCCCACATAGCGTCCAAATTTCTGAAACACATAAGTCAAGATCTACGTTCAGACTGTTGAGGTTGCTTCCGTTCCTTCATTCAAAACTGATTGTTTGTTAGGTTAGATCCCTGGATACTGCAGTGTGTTCGGAAGGATTGAAGCCTTACAATGATTGATATTCCTTCAAATGAACAAGTGTGTCCAATAAAGTTTCTTTCTCGGACGATGATGAGCATTCGTTGTCAACTACCTTAGATTCATTACTCTCTATCTAACCATTTAGACAATGTTTTGTGTCTGAGATACATTTGTTCGAACGAATTCCTGCATCTAAGAAAATAGGCTTCGTTCGGACACTTCTTTGCATCCGAAGCTTCTCTGTCTTGGATAATGCACAACGTCTGAAAACACTATTAAGTGGAGTTCTGTAAAACTCTTGCACAACTTAATTGCAACTATTAGATTGAATTTGTCATCATCAAAACCAAGATTGTAGATAAATGTTTGTTGGTTGGTATTTATAAATGTGGTAAATGAGTTTCCAACCACCTTCCAATGGCTAAGTAATTAATATTGAAAAACTAGCCATTATAGGTTTCGAACGTCCGATAACTCTTTATTGCTTCCGACATAGCATCCAAATATCTGAAACACGTAAGTTGAGATCTACGTTTAGGCGGCTGAGGTTGCGTTTGTTCCTTTATTCAAAGGTGATTGTTTATGTCAGGTTGGATCCTTGGATACTGTAGTGTGTCCTGAAGGAATGAAACCTTACAATGATTGATATTCATTCAAATGAACAGGTGTGTCCAATAAATTTTCTTTCAGACGATGATGAGCATTTGTTGTCAACTGCCTAAGATTCATTACTCTCTGTCTAACCATTCAGACAATATTCTGTGTCTGAGATAATTTGTTCGGACGAATTCCTGAATATGAGAAAATAGGTCGCGCTCGGACACTTCTTTGCATCCGAAGCTTCTCGGTCTTGGATGATACACAATGTCCGAAAACACTATTAAGTGAAGTTCTACAAAATTCTTCCACAGCTTAATTGCAACTAATAGATTGGATTTGTCATAACCAAAACCAGATTGCAAGTCAATCTCTCCCTTTTTGATGATGACAAATCACAGAGCAATACAGGCAATATAGCTCAATCAAGCAGGAAGCACAAGAAAGTTGAACTTCAATATCATAGCAACTTTAATAAAGCAAAATACCTAATTGTCAAAGTAATTGTCAAAACAGCAAAATAACAAATGTCAAACCAATACAAAATAGTCAATCTAAGAACTAGAATCTAAGTTGTTCTTTTTCTTTTTTTTTTTTTTTTGATTGTTGCTCTCATTTCTGCTTTTTGGTTGGCAAATCTTTAGTTGTGGCATCACTATCTTGTTGGCTGGCTTCTTAAGCATCACAATGCTGCATGATATAGTTAAATGTATCGTGAACATCTTCATCATCATCAGTGTCGATTTGTTGGGTAGCAATATCTTCATGATTTGGCTCACCACCTAGATCTTCTTGTGCTTCCTGCTCAGGGTATGAATGCTCTGCATCTTCGTTTTCTTCATCGTCGCTGTTACAAGAGGATTCATAGGTGTACTGTGACTGAATGTTGGCAAACTATACTTGGGCTGAAATAGACATACCCCAGCTCCAAGCCTCTTGAAGGATTGTTTGTTAGTTTGGTTTCCAACTTGTCATTGAAATTTGGCCATTTGGCTGCCGAGATTGGTGACAAGGTTGTACAATTGTGAAAAAGATGATTTGGAAGTGGACGCTTATGAAGGATGAGTCAGTTGAGGAGTGGATGAAGAGGGTTGGTTATGAATTGGATAAGGAAGTACATGTACAGAACTTGAGGCATGATCTTTAACTTTTCTAATTCATATTCGTCTTTGGTAAGCCACTTTTGATTAAAAAAACGCAAACCTCTTCTTTCAAAATAAACCTTACTAAAATATGGGGGATATTATTTTTTCCAAGTAAATGGAGTATCAAAATGATCAAAAACTTTAGTTAAAACTTTGTACATGGGATGTACCACCTGATGTCAGTCAAGAACAACTCTCATAAAGAGCAAAACAAGTATCCAAAATCAAGTTTTATGGCTTTAAAAATGCAATAAAACAAATAAAGTTGTATTTTTCCTTGTTCTGTACGATATCCGTCAGTTGGTAAAAGCATGTTTGTCTGTACCAACATATACAAAATGTTGAGTTTAGGACTCAGTAATGTTGGTTTGGCTTTCGAGGCTTGTTTAAAATTAATGTGAAAATTTTGTTTGACTTTCTCAATATCAAATCGAGTGTAGGCCATTTATCTAGAGAAAAGAAATATGAAAATTCATCAGGTGTATCAATATCACATTCAAAAATCGAGTTAATGATGTTAGAATTGAACTCAATATTAAGTTGGTTCACTCGTGAAACTAAAGTTTTAACTGTTAAAACTTTTCGAAGAATCACTGTGAATTGTAAAACCATATCATGATAAATAGGTAAATCAATGTGAATTAAATGCCCCCATTTTCATTTTTCAAAATACTCCTTAATAGAAGATAAATTTAGCTCATCAAACATGCCCTTGAGAAAATGGACGTTGCACTATAACTGATTTACTCAAGAGAGATGTATACCTTTTAGATGCTTTTGCATCAATGAATTTGGGCAGAGTTGGGTTGGAAGAAGATGGAGCACTTGTTGATGTTTGACCTTGTGCTGATGTTTTTCTCTTCAATTTCTTCTTGGGATGCACATCAAAGATCCTCTACGAGATCGAACCGTCTTGAATACAAAGAAAGGATGAGAAAGTTTGGGATGAAAGATAAGTGATCTCAAAATTTGTGGTGAAAGAGGTGTTATAATGTTAGAAAGGGAGTTAATCAAGGCCATAGAAGGGATGGCAAGAAGATAACTTGCATGAATTTAGAGTAAAGTGAGAGAATTTGAGGGAATTGAAGGTTTCACCTTTTTTCGCTAGAACTGGGGTTAGGTTGAAAAGAGTTGTCCGAAATGACGAAAATGAAAATTTTCACAATGTGAAACAGTCGTTTGGACATCTAAACGATTGGCACATGTCCAAACCCATGCCCGATCTCAGATGAACAGACGTTTGAAATTATGTCCCAACAGTCCAAGAGGCAATCGGATGATAGTGATCATCGAGTAGATTTTCCAGAGACAATAAAATTTAAGCAAATACACAGTTTAGAAGAAAACGATCATTCGATCCAACAAGTCCAAAATCCAAGACAATTTGAACGGATATGGTTATTTGAGACCACAGAGAATTTAGGATACATATTTGCGTTCGAAAACACGAAATCCGCATAATTTTAAAATTAGTAATTCCCAAGCATGTTCTAAGATATTCAAAATGATCTTATGGCAAGGATTTTGTTAAAAATATCTGCCAATTGATCTTTAGTGCACACAAATTCAACACATTTCTTTTTTGCGTACAAGATCTCTTATGAAGAGGTGTTTGATATCAATATGTTTTGTTCTAGAATGCCAAATTGGATTTTTTGTGAGATTGATTGCACTAGTATTATCGCATCTAATAGGCACACGATCAAAAATAACACCAAAGTCTTTTAAAGTATGTTTTATCCAAAGAAATTGAACACAACAATTACTTGCGATAATACACTCAGCTTCCACCGTGGACATGGATATAGAACTTTATTTTTTACTAAACCAATCCAGACACCAAGAAATTACCTAAAAGTGACACATACCACTAATACTTTTTCTATCAATTCTTCACCCGACAAAGTCAACATCCGAATAATTAATTAAGTCAAAACTAGTGATTTTAGGGTACCATAAACTATAGATCAAAGTCCCTTTTAAGTATCTAAAATTCTCTTTACCACAATTAAATGTGATTCCTTAGGACATGATTGGAATCTAGCACATAAAGACACGGCAAACATAATATCCGGTCTACTAGAGGTTAAATATAATAGGCATCCGATCAGAACTCTATAGTATTTTTCATCAACACTATTACCTTCTTCATCCTTGTCAAGCTTGGTTGAGGAGCACATTGGTGTTCCAACTTGTTTGCAATCCTCTATTCCGAAACGTTTGAGTAACTCTTTTATGTACTTAATTTGTGTGATGAAAGTTCCCTTCTTTGTTTGGTGAATTTGAAGTCTAAGGAAGAATTGTAATTCTCCCATCATACTCATTTCAAATTCCTTTTGATCATCAAACATGAGAATTCCTTATACAAACTCTTTTTTAGTAGCTCTAAAATTAATATCATCAACGTAAATTTGAACAACTAACAAGTCATTCTGACTATTTTCGGTGAAAAGAGTAGTATCAACAATTCCTCTTTTAAAACCATTTTCAATCAAAAAACCACTTAATCTTTCATACCAAGCTCTAGGACCTTGTTTCAAACCATACAAAGCCTTTGACAATTTAATAATATGATTTGGAAAATCTTTATTTTCAAAACCTGGAGGTTGTTCTACGAAACCTTCTTGATTGATAAAACCATTTAAGAAAGCAATTTTCACATCTATTTGAAATAATTTGAAATTGTTGAAGCATTCATATGTAAGAAACATACGAATGAATTCTAATCTAGCAATGGGCATGAAAATCTCATCGTCAATTCCTTCTTCGTGTGCACAACCTTTAGCTACTAATCTGTCTTTATTTCTAACTATTTCACCTTTATCAATTAATTTATTTCTAAAATACCCATTTTGTTCCTATTCCGAATGATTTGAAGATCTTTCAGCTAAAGTCCATAACATTGTTTTTATCAAATTGACTGAGTACTTCTTTTATGGCAAGAATCCAAGATTCATCTTTTAAAATATCATCCACGCATTTAGGTTCAATTTGAGAAAGTAATGCACAATTACTATTTAAAGGTTTCTGAGAGCGAGTTGTTTACCCCATCAGATGGATCACCTATGATAATTCTTGAGGATGAATCGAGACAAACCTCTAAGCTTTTGGAAAATCTTTTGACGATTCATTTTTTTCTTTCACCTTTTTCATCCAAATGATAAGTACTATCCTCAATGCTTTATTTGGTCTCTTGATCCTCCTGTTGAATGGTGAGCTTGGGAAGTTTAGAAAATCACATCTACATCTCTATCTTCTCAAATATCTCTTGAAATAACTTCATTACTTTAATCAAATAATAAATATCTCTTGAAATAACTTCATTACTTTAATCAAATAATAAATATAACATTGTACAACTTCTTCAATCCCTAGAGTTTTTCTATTGTATACTCGGTATACTTTCTTGTCACTAGAATATCCTAAGAAAATCTCTTCATCCGATTTCTTGCCAAATTTTCCAAGATGCTCCTTCAAAATAAAACATTTACAACCAAAAACTTTGAAATAACTCACAATACAAAACAAGAGTTCATAAGAAGTTTTGTTTAAAATAAACTTTAAAAGAACTCGATTCATAACATAATAAGCCATGTTAATGGGTTCTTCCACAATATTTTAGTAAATCACATTCATTTATCATGGTTCTAGTGGCCTCTTGAAGTGTTCTATTTTTCCTTTCAACAACACCATTTTGAGGCACTCTAACAACTGAAAATTCATGCAAAATACCATTGTGATCACAAAACTCAAGAAAATTGCCGAATTTGAATTTGACTCCATTTTCACTTCTTATCTGAACAATTTTCAAATTTAACAAATTTTGAATTTTGGAAAAAACTTTACAAAATTTTCAAAGGCTTCATTTTTTGTTAACAAGAAATAGCACCCAAGTTACCTAGAATAGTCATCAACAATCACAAAGCATATTTACTACCTCCAAAACTAGCATATTGAGTTGGACCAAACAAATCCGTATGCAATAAAAGGTTTAGAAGTAGGCACACAATCTTTGGTTTAAAAGAGACTTTAACTTGTTAAATTCGCATGCATCACAAATTTTCTGTTTCTCAAACTTCAATCTTGGAAAACCTCTTGCAAGGTTATCAAACAAATCCATGTTAAAATGACAGTCTTTATGCCAATGTCAAGGATCATCTTTAGAGGTGGTTAAGAACTTTATATTACCATTATCAATATTATAAAGATAACCATATAAACATCATTTTACCTTTTACCTTTGAACAAAACAACAAAGTTCTTATCAAGAATTAAACATTCATCTTTAGTAAAGAATACATACAAATTTCTATAACATAATTGACTAACACTTAAAAGATTATAATTTAAATAATTTGTCAACTAAAAGCAATTTTTTAATCAAAGTCCCACCATTTTTACCTACATTGCCAATGCGGATTGATTTTGCTTTCATATTATCTACAAAGGTCACATTTCCACTACTTTTGGACTTGAGATTGGTGAAAAGAGATGCATCACTAGTCATGTGTCTTGAACAACCACTATAAATGAACCGCTTTGCATTCTTGGTTGTGTTCTCTACCTACACGAAGAATTACGCGATAACTTTTGATACCTTAATTTTCTTAGGTCCGTAAGAGTTAGTAAATTGATTTAATATGCACATAGATTTCATTCTCAATTTTTCATTTCTTTTGACATAACAATCATGTTTCACATGTCCATGTTGTTGGTGGTTCCAAAAGGAGATTGGATAGGACAGGGGGCTCACACTCTCAAGAATCCCCATACAGCCACAGGGGAAAAAAGCTTGGAGAGGCTTTATGCAAAATGGGAGGACCTCAGCAAAAATGGAGTAAGGTCCAACATCTTTTGGGAATTCTTCAATTTAAAGAGAGGGTGCCCCTACGAAGAATTAGGGGAATGAACACTCCACCACATAGAGCAGGAAGAATCTCATTTCTTTTTTCCCATGCTTTTAGTTTCACAATTTAGTTGGTGTTATTTTATGTACCTCTCTCGATTGATAGAAAGATACGTTCGGGAGCTGGGAGGGCCTATCATGATAGGGGACTCTCTTTTCACGATATGCGAAGGTAAAGTGGGATCAACGGCAGGCTTACTTTTCCCCCTTAGGAGGTTTACAGATAAGATCATCCAATTTCTTGTTTTCTTAACACTCTCTTTAACTACAACCAGTCTCTGTCAAGGAAATATTTCTTTTTTGAGAATACCAAAACAGTTCTTGCTAACTTTAGCCTTCTTTAGTCTTGTCTAAAGAATCTCTTTTTATTTTTATTGGATGCACTCTTAGTGTGCTAAGGGTTAATGGCTTTTGAGAATATCTACCTCCTTACCCCAAGCAAATAAGGATTCTTGTTTCTTACCTGCACTTGGCTTAGTGATTGAAGTTGCTTGCCTAGCGGTTAGTAGGCTATATTATATACCTAAGAAAGAAAGTAAACTGTACTTGGGAAGCCGAGTGATATACTTTTGTCTTCTCTTAGTTGCTTTATCTATCTTCCTATTCAATATCGAGTGTAAAAAAGAGGTATAGCACCTTTCCTGTATCGCTTAGCAGTCGAAGCCGGCTAAGAGCCATTTCCTTTGGCAGTCTTCCAGTCTTATATATAAGTAATATAATTAGTTCAATCCCTTGTCGTATACCGAAGAACTAGGTTTTCGTTAGCCTCATATTTTGATGCTGAGAAGGAAAAGCTACTTCTTCTTTTGCTGCTAATAGTAGATTAAGGACTTTTGCTTTTAGTCCTTCTGTAATGTATACATTGGCATGTGTGGGAAGAGACAACATCCCTAAAAAAAAATAGATCTTGTGTGGTTCTAGGTCTTCTCGTTTCCCTCTCTTTAATTTCTCAAGATCATCATTATCATCAATTTCATCACTCGAACTATCATCAAAATAAGTAGTCGTTACCTCATCATCACCAATAGCCACAAAGACCATTTGTGCTGATTCCATTTCTTCCTCAACTTCTCCTTCGGATTTTTAATCTTCCCATGTGATTTGAAAATTGTTAAAATGGGACGTTCTTGCTTCCTTCTTTTTCTTGGATGGACACTCATTTGTATAGTGTCCGAGTTGACAACATTTGAACCATTTATCAATTTGTTTCTTGTTCTCAACTTTGATCTTCCTTTTTGAAGTTATTGGAGTTGATTGCTCCTCCTTTTCTCATTCTCCTCTTGTTGATGTAATGTTTGACGAATCCTATAGTAATGAGTACAAGATCACCTTCATCAATATCTTCACCTTGTAAATTGATGGAGCCACTTCCATCTTCTTTTGGGAAGTATTCAAGATAATTCTTCTTTTTGGTCTTGCTTCTTCATCGTACACAATTTAGCCTTGAGTTTCAATTCATAAAATGTAAGAGAATTAATCAAAGATTCAATGAGGACATAGAATTCAAATTCTTTGCCTCCTCTATAGCAATAGATTTAACTTCCCATTCTTTGGGTAGAGCATTCAAAAATTTTTTATTCTTTTTACCCAAAGAATATTTCTTACGAAATGCTTCTAGATCCTTAATGATATCATTGAATCTACAATATATCTTATCAATATTCTCACGAGGTTCCATCTTGAAAGATTCATACTTAGCAACAAGCAAAGATTTCTTTTGTTTTCTCACATCATCACTACCTTCATTAATCTCTTTCAATTTACCCTATATTTCTTTAGCCGAAACACAACCTTTTACACGAGTAGATTCTTTGGCTTCCAAAGTACTATACAAAATATTCATAGCTTTAGCATTGAAAGTCAAATTGGCTTTATCTTGTGGGGTTGGTTCATTTCTTGTTTTTTCTCCTCTTTTATTAGTGTTATCATCATCGTGGCTTCAAAAGGACCTTCTCTAACAACATACCACATATCAATATCAATAGATTGAAAAAAAAGGATTTTCATTCTTTCTTTCTAACTAATAAAATTTATCCCATTAAACATAGGCGGTCTAGTAATAGATTGACCTTCAAGAAACAAAGTATTATTGGTTGCCATAGTGATCTTTACTCAAAAGCAATTTAAGCAAAAAGAAAAAGGCCAAACTTTGATACCAATTGTTGGCCCAAAGCAACCTAAGAGAGAGAGGGTGAATTAGATTGTTTAAAAATAATTTGCAAATGAAGTACAAATAAAATTTTTCACACTCGCAAATAATTTGATAGCAATATAATCAATTAAACACAAAATGAGCAGAATAATAAATATAGAGAGAGAGAGAGAGAGATTTTTCAAACACTCCCAAGCTAGAAAGTTTGGAGTAGTAGTCCACTAAGATACTTTTTCAAATTTGGTGAGTCAATAATCCAAATTGTACACAAAGTAGGATAACCATTAATCACAGTACTTTTCTTTAGTTGAGCCAAGAATTTTACGTTCAACCTCACTTTTGTATAATAATGAAATTATCACACTAGTCAATGCTTTTGAATAGCACTCTTAAAAACACACTTTCTTCCACTAATACAACACTTCTAAAGATCTAATTTTCATTCAAATTGTTTTTCACTTGCTTGTTTTAATGTAAAAGTTGATGTTCATAAATTCAGGTTGGTTGGTATTTATAGATGTGGTAAATGAGCTTCTAACCACCTTCCAACGCCTAAGTAATTAATGCCAAAAAACTAATTGTTATAGGTTTTGGACGTCCGATAACTCTTTATTGATTCCAATAAAGCGTCCGAACATCTAAAACACGTAAGTTGAGATCTTCGTTCGAACGCTTGAGGTTGCGTCCGTTCCTTTGTTCGAAGTTGATTGTTTGTAAAGTTGGATTCTCGGATAGTATAGTGCGTCTGGAAGGATTGCAGCCATACAATGATTGATTTTTCATCGGACGAACAAGTATGTCTAATAAAGTTTCTTTCGAACGATGATGATTGTCTGTTGTCAACTGCCTGAGATTCAGTAGATTGCTCTCTATCTGACCATTCAGACGGTGCTCTGCATTTCAAATAATTTGTTTGGACAAATTCCTGCGTCCAAGAGAATAGGTCTCATTCGGATATTCTCTGTGTCCAAAGCTTATCTATTTTGGACGATACACAGTATCCGAAAACCCTATTAAGTGAAGTTCTACAAACCTCTTGATAGCTTAATTGCCAACTATTAGATTGGATTTGTCATCATCAAAACCGAGATTAAACGTCAACAAAACCATTGAAGAACATGAAGGAGCTTTAGCAATTCTTGGGGAGAATCAATTTTCTTTGGCGATTTATTTCTAACCTGGCCAAACGAACAAAGGTATTTTCATCGTTATTACAGCTGAAATTAGCTGAGCCTTTCATCTGGGAATATGATCACCAAGAAGCATTCGATGCATTGAAAATATACTTGGCTAAGCTGCTGATTATGATGCCACCAGATAGGGCCAAGGCATATATCAAGGATTGATGACATACTTGGTTATGTCCCTATAGCTCAAGATGATGAAGAAAATGGGAAAGAGCGGTGTATTATTTGAGTATACTATCTTGCCCCCAATCGAACAATGATACAAGCCCATAGAGAAAATGAGCTTAGTTTTGTACTTTGCAGTTCAACGACTACGGCATTATAGTTGCCGATACTTTATTTTGTAATTTCAAAAATCGATTTAATCAAGTACATTTTGTATTGGCCTACTGGCCAAATTAGCAAATAGGCTTTGTATCTAATGGAATATTAGTTTGTACATGTTAATGAAACCTCCATAAAAGGGCAGGCGTTAGTTGATTTTCTAGCACATCGGGCTCCTAATTTAGACAAAAAATTTGTTGAAAAACATAGAGATGTGCATCATATAAGAAATAAAACATAGAGATGTGCATCATATAAGCAATAAAACATGGAGAATGACCTTTGATGGGTCCAGCACTGAGAACCGTGCTGGTACTAGTGTAGTGATCACAAACGACCAAGACACAGAAAGGAAATACTTCTTTAAACTTATGCTCAGTTGCTCAAATAATCAGGTTGAATATGAGATCTTAATAATTGGCCTAGAGATCTTAACAGAAATGCAAATAATAGAGGTTAAAGTGTAAGGAGATTCACAGTTAGTAATAACCCACACGTGAATGGTGTTTGCATTTGAGCAAATATTTGACGGTGGTGTGCAAGTTGATTGAACTATTCAATGAGATTGTCTTTGAACACATACCAAGAGAAAGAAATGAGCAAGCTAATGAATTAGCCCAGTAGGCATCCAGACTAATGATGTTTAAGAGGCAAGGAAATGACGAATTCAAAATTATCAAAATGGTTGTGCCATCTTATGAAGTACAGTAATCAAAATATAGTTTTGGTGTTTATGAGATTGCAACCGACATTGATAACGGGAACCCATTATCAAGTATCTAAGAAACCCTAATGGCCTCACTTGTCGTAAAGTAGAAAGACAAGTAACTCATTACATTTTATTAGATGAAGTATTGTATCGACGAGGACTAAGGATGAGTTATCCCTGAAATGTTTAAGTAAGCCTGAGGCATACCAAGGTATGCTAGAAATCCACGAATGTGTTTGTGGATCATACCAAGGGGACAGGAAAATAATGTGGATGCTTTGGAGACATGGGCAAAAATTATTAGCCGACAATGATGGGGGATTGCACCAAATTTGCTAACAAATTTGCTAAGTATTGCATGAAAATGCCAAATGCATGTCCCCATACAAAGATATCCTGGCAAGAGAATGGAAATCATGGTGAATCCTTGACTTTTTTAGTGTTGGGGGATAGACATGATAGGTATGATTTTATCTACTTCATCCCATCAACACAATTATATCATTAAAACTATAGATTATTTCGTAAAACGGGTTGAGACACTACCGATTAGAGAGCCCGACCAGAAAACGGTTATAGGATTTATTAGGGATACACTATTTACCGCTTCAGTTTGCCAGAGACAATCATGGTTGATCAAGCATTATGTTTCAACAAAGTATTGATAAAAGAATTTATACAAAAGAGATAGGGTTCAAAATTGTACATTCCACGCCATATTTTGCACAAAGTAATGGTCAAGCTGAATCGAGAAACAAAACCTTAAAAGGCATTATTGAGCAATGTGATTGGGCTTAATAGATTAATTCTAGAGCCACTAGACATGTTTGGAAAAATAAGAGTTTCGTCAAATTATTTGAACCGGTTGAAGATGGAAAAATGAAGCATGGAACTCCAATTTACTAGTCTAGGAACCACAAATTTGGAGTAGATTATTTTGTTGCTAAAGGATATACACAAAAATCAGAACTAGATTATTTTGATACATATGCTCCGATTGCTAGAATTGGTAGCACTGGCTTCTATGCATAATCTAGAATTGTATATGGATACAAAACAACATTCTTAAATGCTAATTTAGATGAAGTGTATATGTGTTAACATGAAAGATTTTAAGTTCCTAGACAAGAATACAGATGTGTATAAGAGACATAAAATCTTTATGTGGGCTGAAACGAGCCCCAAAGCAGTGGCATCAAAAATTTGTTCAAGTAATTTTGTCAAATAGATACAAAAATAATGAATTTGATAAATTGTTTTTTTAGAATGGTAAAAGCATTTTTATTTGTCTTTATGTAGATGATATGTTAATCTTCGGTTCTGACTTATAACAAGTTGAGGATATTAAAAGGATTTTGTCTACCAATTTTGCTATGAAAGATATTGGAATGGCTAATGTTATACTTGGTATAAAAATTATTAATGATCATAACGGTATAACATTGTCTCAATCGCATTGCATTGAATTGAAGAAATTCATTCACTTTGAATGTAATCCTATTTCTACTTCTCTTGATTCAAGCATTAAGTTGATACCAAATACTGGTAGACCTTTTGTTGAACTAGAATATGCCAAAGTTATTGGTTGCTTAATGTATGCAATGACAATATCAAGACCCAATATAGCTTATGCAATTGGCAAGTTGAGAAGATATACAAGCAACTCAAGTATTCTTCATTGCCGCAACTATAAGAAGGCTATTAAAGTACTTAAATAAAACCACCACTATAGTATCACTTACTATAGTTATGCTTCCATTTTAGAAAGGTATTCATATGCTAGTTAGATTAATAATAAATATCATTCTTCAACTAGTGATTGGTTGTTATGCTTGGTAGAGGTGCGATTTCTTGGGGATCTACAAAGCAAACTTGTATATCATATTCCAACATGTTCGTAGAATTTATTACACTAGCTTCTGCAAGCAAAGAAGTAGATGGTTAAGGAATTTATTGTATGAAATCCCTTTGGTATCTAACCAATGTCTCCAATATCAATTAATTGTGATAGTGAAGTAACACTCTCACAAGCCTATGGTTAAGTTTACAATAGAAAGTCTAGGAATATTGGCCTAAGACATTGCTATACTAGACAATTAATATCTAATGGATTGATCACTATAAATTTTGTGTGATCTAGTCAAAATTTGGTTGATCAGTTAACTAAGAGTCTTACACGAGATCTAGTATTGTGTACAAAACATCTAAGGGAATGCGGTTGAAGCCCATCTCATAAAATCATCAATAGTGAAATCTCAACTTATCATTTCATACAATGTCAAGTGTTCAATTCAATGAGTCAAAATACACTATTAAAGTGGTCTCAAGGACTACAATATATTCTATATTCATCCCAAGGTCTAGTGCTTGGTTGTTCATAGATTTACAAGAGGATGAGGAACATGCTCTTAATAGACTAATGATCATTAATGTGTTAGATATGAAAACGCTTCTTGAGGGTGTCCACCTATGTGAGTGTGAAGTATTGCCACTTCTAGGAGTTAAGGGCTTTACTCTTACAGCACTTAATAAAAAGATACAGCACATGGCCATAAGGGTGTTAGCTAAATTTAATGAGCATTTATTGTTATAGAAATCAGTATGTGAAGTAGATACAACTTGTCAATGAAGGATCGCTGGTTCAAAAATTATTATATTTACCAAGCCATTTATATTTGTTGAAATATGAGGCTTCACTAAGTAGAGGTTCAAATCCCAAGATACCTGTATTTATGCATTGGTTTCTATACTTGTCAGTTTATTCTGAAATGGTAGAGAAATGTTGGAGAATTTTAAAATAATTAGGAGTTTTATATTATGTAATATTTTAGAAGAGTTTTTTCTTAATAGTTGTGACTCTTCATCCGTTAGTTATCTTCTTGAAGAATTGTAACTCTCTATGTGATAGTTGAATTCTTAATAGGTGTGTCTATTCTTGATTACATGAGTTTCCTATATATATCCAACTAGACAAATATCTGACGTACTTTTACATTCCTTTGTCTAATTTTTCCCTTAAAAATTCTCTTCCTCCACTAAAACTCTCCGGCAAAAATATCCAGACAACTTTGAAGGTTCTAGGTTTGATACTATTAGTACAAAATACAAGTCAGATAAGAGCTTTACTATATCCTACAAGGAAATTCGCAGAACGCTTTTGCACACTAATAGTGGAAGCGGATTAAACTTAAGAAATAAGACGTCTATAATGCGCCTTAAAGCTATTTTCTCAAATTTTGTTATTTCTCCAACTGTGCTAATTGAATCCAGTAAAGATTTAAATTAATTGGGGCCTATTTAGAGGCATTAGTGGTTAATTACTTAGTTGAGGAAAAATGATAATCAAAAGTTATCATTAATATTTTCTCTTCCCAAAATTCCGTCTAGTATTTAGATTTCTTTGTTCTTTCACACCGTTTGATCAATTATCCTTCCAAATTATTTTTTGGTTCATTCTTTGTATAAAAAGCCATTTGGCTTGGTTATTTGCATACTGGTGAATCTAGATTTCTTGATCCAATTTTTATGATTAATTAAATATTGTTTTTTTTCTTTTTTCTTTTTTCTTCTACAAGTGGTATCAAATGTTTTGTGAGATTTTGGAGATAAAAAAATAATTTCATGGATAATTCTTATATCTTACAAGATTGTCCCGCTTTTATGATCGTTGGCAAAAATTATTTTGAGGCCTAGCAAAGTCAGACGAAATTTTTCTTTGTTTATATTTGAGTTTGGCCTATTTTTAATCAAGGATTTGAAGAACCCAAGAAGACACAGAATTGACAGTCGAAACATCTAAAGAGTTGGAGAAAAAAAGATAGTTGGATTGTTAGGCACACCACTACCTCAACTAACAAATTCATGAATATAAAGAGAGCAAACGAGGTCTGGACAATTTTGGTGAGTTCTAATCATGGTTTTGCTGACATTAGAAAAATCAAATTACAAGAATTCAAGAGACAATACAAGTTGGTATAAATAAAATCAACGGAGATAGTTAAAGATTATATTGGCTAAATTAATGACCTTGCCAATGATATGAGAACCAATGGTGAGGTGCTTGAAGAAGTTAGAGTTTTTGAAAAAAAGTCCTACAAGTGGAATAAGAGACCTAAGTTGTGATTCTAGGGTGTTTAATATTGTAAAAATTGAAGAAAAATATTTTTTTGGTAGGGTACTCGAAGTTCAGAAATTGGACCATGAGATGTTGTTAGTTGTCTTGGGACACTCGTTTGACAATTAGAGCATAACAAAATTGATTCTAATTTGACAGTGATCTAAAAAGAATGATCCTGTTATAAATATTTTGTTTGTATTGGATAACAATCAGGAAAATGTTGTATCTAATTATCAGTTGTGGAGCTGGATCAAGGGAGACCAAAAAAATCCGAGGAGTGAGTAAAAAAGTTTCAAGATTTTGGAGAGAAAAAATGTTTCAAGAAATTGTGATTGATATTTTTGAAAGTATTGTTGAAGGGAATAGGACGGTGGATGAAGTCCATTTATTCAAGAAGGAATGGATTAATATGAATTAATTCTTTGATAACTATGAATTGGTAGAAAATTATAATTGAAGTACAAGCTTTGTCCACTAGCGATGGAGAAAAGGAAGAAGAAGACCAACTATAAGTTGGAGTTGCATATGGTTTATACGGCGATGGAATTTTGTAAAGATGATTGTGGTTCGAGATGGCATCGAATTGGATTTTATGTAACGTGCACATTAATTTAAGGGAGTCTATGTTAGCATATTAACCCAAACCCATTTAATTTATGAAATTTATTTTAGTTTAAAATTTAGTTGTTAAATTTGTAAGGGATTTATTTCCTAGTCTATTTGGTTTCATTGTTACACTTGAGGTAGATTTGATGAGGATTGTAGCCTTACTGTGATAGTTGAATTTAGTAAAGATTTAGATTAATTGGTGCCTATTTAGAGGTGTTAGTAATTAATTATTTAGTTGAGAATAATTGATATTTAAAGTTTATTATTAATATTTCTTATCCCAAAATTTAGTCTGGTATTTAGATTGCTTTGTTCTGCCACATCGTCAATAAATTATCCTTTCAAATCTATCATAGAATCTTCGGATAAAAGCCTTTTTTGCTCTTATAAGGTTATCTGCATGTGCTATGAGAGACTTGACTCCTTGGTCTTGTTTCTATGATTAATAAATATTGTTATTTTTGGCTCCTACATACCCTAAAAATCTTTTGTATTCCATTCTAGACACAATACTACCAAGAAAACAGTTTCCCACACAACTTGTCAAGGTCATCTTTCAACAATTATGGCTTGCATATCTTCTCTAGCAGACCATAAGTGATAAGACAACTAACAGTTCACAAAATCACCCAACCACAACCAATTAAATCCAAAGTAGTATCATAGACCACCCACAATGTAGAATTAGGAGGATCAGTGCCATCACTCTATTTCTTTAAACATAAAGCAACAACTATAATCAATTACATTCTTTCTTCTTTAATCATCTCCACTAAGGGTAACATTATGAGTTGCATAGTAAGATAAGAAAGAAACTTTCTTTTTAGCTTCAAAATACCATACAGCATCCTAATGAAAATTCTGACTTCCTTTCATTTAGAGAGCACTAGAAAGAATTAACTTGGAAAATTCCTATGCTGCATCTGTTCCAGTTTTTTAAGCAGAAAAATGATATTTTGTTGATAAAAAGGAGGGTAAACCACCTTACAATCTCTACCAATCCTACGTAGAATAAGCACATCCAAGCTTATCTATCCTAAGAAGGCCATTACCAAAGTTAGGAATGGAATGACCATCAAAAATGAAATTACAATTTCAATTACATCCTACAATAGCTAGATAATTGGCCGCGTCATTCCCTTCCCTATACACATGATGAAAAGAAAATTTCTTTTCCCAGGTCAATTGTTTAATGCGTCCAACCCTAACTACAATTTTCCAAGTTGAAGAGATTAAACCAACCATCACCTTTCATAGGACTACGATATTTCCATATCTCCTACTCACAAGAGCAGGAATCATCATATGCAAGACACTGATTGTTGAAGAGTTGGCGCTCTTTAGCCACAAAGAAGACAAGTGATCCAGCCAACATGAAGATGAATAAACTATATCGAAAAGATTCTCAAAATAAGATTAAATTTGCTTAGAGAATATCATCACTTGGCAGTCTTTGCTTAAGGAATCTCCACATTAATATCGAAACCTTAATCGGGTGTCTTTTCTTGTAAATCATTTTACATGATGCAAGAGCCACATTTCAGTTTCAAGCAACGTCCTTGCCCTTTATCATGCTTATTATTTTCTTAAAAAAATTTACCATATGTATAAGTTAAAATTGCAGAAAACATCCCCACTTAAATATGCTCAAGTGGTCATCATCCAATAACTGAATTGCTAATAGCTACCCCAAACCTGAAAATTCTTATTTAATCTTAAATTATGAAAGCTAGACAATTGACGAAAGCTAGACAACTGAAAAAAGAGTCCTGTGTTTGAGAAGGGCTTATTCAAAAGCAACTGCGGTTTATTAAATGAGAAATTCTTCCATTCTGGCTGATTCTTAGTGTTTTAAACTTCAAAATAGAACTCTACCTCTCAAAAGAGTTTGGCTCTTTCTCCCTCTCACTTTCACTCATTGCCTCTTTATCTCTCTCTCATACTCTCATGCATTGCTACAACTTACTCAACAAAGACAATTGGGCAATTATTTCGCTATACAGCTTAAATCTGTTGAACATCATGTATGTAGGATTTTGAGTATAAAGAATTGATAATTCTCATTAAGTTTTTGAACCATAGGTGCACAATTTTATAGTAGAAACCTCATAACAAACAATCCTAAAATAGAGGAAGATAGTTGTAACCAAAAAATCCCTAAGCCTTATCGGAACTAATTTACACATAATTTACAACTAGAAAATCTCCACCAAAGTAGAAACAACTCCTCCAAAAGTGGGGGAAACTAAACTCCTAAAAATTCTGAGAAGATCCACGGATTTCCACACTTTCCCAGAAGTTAGGTCGTAGATGTTGATCAAACCTAGCTTGGAATTGAGTTCATCAAATGACTTTTTGATCAGGGCTTTAGTTAGGATATCTACTTCCTTGTGTCAAGTTGGGATGTATAAGAGGGAAATAATTCTAGCCTTTATCATTTCTTTAACAATGTGTCTATCAATCTCAACATGCTTTGTTCTATCATGATGGAATGGATTCCTTGCTATATTGATGGTTGATTTTGTTGATTGTCACATAAAACTTTCATCGGCTTAGTAATTAGAACCCATAGCTCACACAAAATTCTTTCCAACCATATTCCTTCGTAGATTCCATCAGCTAGAGCCCCAAATTTTGCCTCAACACTACTTAAAACTACTGTTTGTTTCTTACTTCGCCAAGTAACCAATTTTCCCTAGACATATGTATAGTACCCTGAAGTTGATCTTCTATATGTCACTAACACTGCCCAATCAGTGTCGGTGTAAATCTCAACTTCCCTATTTTCTGTCTTTTTGAACAATAAACCTTGACTAGGAATCATATTCAATTATCTTAGAATTCTGTGTACGGCCTCAATTTGTTCTTCTGTCCTATCATTTATAAATTGACTCACAGTATTGACAGCAAAGTTTGTATCCAATCTCGTGTGAGATAAATAGATAAGTTTCCCAACTAAAGTTGATATCTCCTTTTATCAACCGGTGCGCTATCTTCCTTTCATCTTATTTTTGAATTCGGATTTATTAGGAGTGTCAGCTGGCTTGCATCCAAGCATTCCAGTGTCTTTCAATAAATCTAGCACATACTTTCACTGTGAAATTGAGATTCCCCTTTTTAAACAAGCTATCTCTATTCCGAGGAAGTATTTAAGGTTTCCCAAGTACTTGATCTCAAATTCTTTTGCTAGAAAGCTTTTGAGTCTCCTTATTTCTTCTTGGTGATCTCCAATTAGGATGATGTTATCAATATATACTATAATTATTGCCCTTTTTTCGGAGGATGTATGTTTGACGAACATAGTGTGATCTGCCTGACATTGCTCATACCCAAATTTCTCTACTGCTTTAGTGAACTTGTCGAACCAAGCCCTTAGAGATTGCTTTAACCCATATAAGGACTTTTGAGCTTGCAAACTTTGCTTGGTGATAGTCCTTCATCAAACTATGGTGGTATCTCCATGTAGACTTTCTCTTCTAAGTCTCCGTGAAGGAAATCATTTTTCATGTCAAGCTGGTATAGAGTCCAATAGAGCTACTAGCTGAAAGTAAGTGAGAACAAAACCCAAATTGTATTTATTTTTGCTATAGGAGCTAGGGTCTCTTGCTAGTCAATTCCATATGATTGACAAAATCCCTTAGCCACCAGCCTAGACTTGAACCTGTTTATACTCCTATCAGCATTGTGCTTCAAGGTGAAGATCCATTTATACCCCACTGGGCATTTTCCTGTAGGTAATTTTAGTGTCTCCCAGGTTCCATTCTTTTCTAGAACATGTATTTCCTCCAAGATAGCAGCCTTCCACTCAGGTACTTTGAGAGGTTTATGTACTATATTTGGAGCCTTATTTTGCCAAGGTTTCTAACAAAAGCATAGTGACTGGTTGACAATCTTTTGTATGGAACAAAATTGTAGATTGGATGCTCAGTACAAGCCCTCTTTCCTTTTCTCAAGGCAATCGGTCTATCATCAATAGAGCGACTTGTAAGGGCAGTTTCAAGATTAGAACTTGCATTACTTGGTGAATCCTAAACTTGATCTGGTGTTGAAATCATGGTTCTGATCAGATAACTACCGTTCTCTTCCCTTACCAGGTTTTGGTCTCCTAGAGTAGACGCGAAATTCTTTTGTTGTAAGAAGTGTTCAAAATCTGCTTCGGGACAAAGTTCAGGCTAGGAGTGTGTGACCGGAGTAAAGTTCTACTGGGATGTTTCTGAGTGATTTTGGTTTTGAAATGGCTTCCTTTCAGAGTGGTGATGAGTGAGTATTGGGGTTCTAGGATATTTGGATGTTTCAAGGCAGAGGTAATGATGTTCCAAGATTGGTGTGATGTGGGGGTTCTGAGATATTTGTATATTCCATGGTAATGATATTACATGGTTGGTATTCGGATGTCTGTTTCTTCCTAAATGCGAACTTGGTAGTAAGGTTGCTACTTGAGAAAAGTAATATCCATGGTGTTATAGAATTTGTGAGTAATTGGTGAATAGCATTTGTACCCCTTTTGATTTGGCTAGTATCAAACAAAGATGCATTTGATTGATTTTGGATCACAAAGTTTACTTCTATCAAACAAAGATGCATTTGATTGATGGATCAAGTTTACTTCTAAGTTAGGCATGTGTGTAGTATATATAGAAGAACCCAAAGATTCTGTTAGGAAGAGTGAAAAAAATTTGAGTGTTCGCAAAAGAGTGGAAGAGAGTTTGGCAAGGTATTTGAAAATTCAAGACTCGAGATGGGATTTTATTGACTAGATATGCATCTATTAATACTACCTCTCCCCAGAAAATTTTTGGAACACGCATTGTGAACATAAGTGATCGAGCAGCTTCTAAAATGTGCATGTTCTTTCTTTCGACAATCCTATTTTGTTGAGGCGTGTCGACACAAGAGCTTTGATGGACAATGCCTTGATTTTCAAGACAATCACCTAGAGACATTTAAAAGTATTCTTTTGCATTGTCACTTTTTAGAATTTGTATTTTTGTTTGAAACTGGCTTTGGACCATAACATTGAATTTTTTAAAGATTGACCCAAGTTCAGATTTTTCTTTCATCGAGAAAAAGCCATATGATCCTAGTGTAATCATCTACAAATGACACAAACCACCTGGCTCCTATATAAATTTTTAATTCTAGATGGACCCCACATATTGCTATGAATCATCAAAAAGGTTTTGATGCTTTCTAAGGAATGGTACGATAAGACGCACGGGTATGTTTTGAAAATTGACACAATTCACATCGAAACATTTTTGGATTTTTGTTTTGAAATAAAGACGGAAATAATCTTTGGAGATACAAGAAATTAGGATGTCCTAAATGATACATGCCAAAGCATAACAGCACTATCCTTAGTCGAACTATTAACAGAAATAGAACTTTTATTAGATTTGATACAAACTTTAGAATGTGTTTGATACCTAGGGAAACCATCACCTTTAAGAAATAAAAGTCCAGAGTTCTCTTAACATTGCCAATTGTCCTCCCCAAAATCAAATCTCGAAATTCACACAGATTGGTAGAAAATTTAACAACACAATTATGTTCTCGAGTTATCTTTGCTAAAAGACAAAATGTTGCAATCCAAATTAGGAACATAGAGAACTGAGTTTAAGATGAGGTCCTTTGAAATAATAATTGAACCTATGCTGGTCACTTGAGAGAGAAAACCATTAGCAGTTTTTATTGTAAAGTTTTCCTGTGTTAGTTTGTACTTATGAAACAATGAAACATCTCCTGTCATATGAACCAAGGCACCAAAATTTACAATCCATGCTTTTGAAGAGTTTACTAGGAGTGCATTAGAGTGGTTACCTTTTTGGGCTACAAATCTGATACCAACTATGTTCTGAGTTCAGTTTTGTTAGGACAACATTTTTTGTAGTATCTCTAGTTGTTTTATAGTGAACGGACTTGAGTCAAATGAAGTAGATCCCTATACATGGTTTCTACGCGTTTCTTTGTCTTGAGCTTCTTTTAATGATTTCCAGTCAGTCGGCTTGCCGTCGATCTTCCAATAGTTATCCCGTGAATGTCCAGATTTTTTGCAGTGATCACACCATCGTCTCTCTTACAAGAATCTTTGTTGGATTGTCATTTCCTTGCTATTGGATTCCTTGTGCAGCTAATGCTGAGCTTTGATCAATAGTTGGAGTAGCAGGAACATCTTATATCATCGCCTTTTTCCTGCTTTCTTCTTTTCAAACTTTGGAGAAGACTTCTTGAATATTAGGTAATGGTTTCATCCCCAAGATTCATCCCCGAACCTCATCAAGATTCTTATTGAGTCCCATAAGAAACCTGAATATTTTCTTCTTTTCGACTATCTCCTTGAATCTTCTTGCACCATTTGGACATTCCCAATGATACTCTTCAAACACTTCTAGGTGCTGCCAATAATGGGTGAAAATGCCATATTATTGAGTTCCCCTTGCCAAAGATCATGGAGAACACGCTCAATCTTGAAGATTTCTAAGGTATTCTCCTTGCTAGAGTACAACTCCTTTGCTGACTCCTAGATCTCTTATTTCCTGTTGCGAAGAAGAAAATTTTCACCAATGGCATTAGTCATAGAATTGACTAAGACCAAGACATTATCAGATTGTTTTGCACCTTCCAAAATCTGTAGTTCAAATCGTCTGCCCTTGGAGCAATGATTTCTCTTGTAAGCAATTCATCCTTTCCACGCCCACACATAAATATCTTGACTGATTGTTGACCATTAGAGGTAGTTATTCCCATTAAGTTTGTGACTAGTGATGGGAATTTGAACACCCTCGATCCCTTCTAAATTTCCTCTAGTGGCTGTCTCCGATTTTGATAAAGCCTCATATGAGAACTCGATAATCTTTTCTCCTGCCATTCCATATTTGATTATCAAAAAAAAATATTCAAAGGCTCAGATGCTTCTCTGATACTATGTAAGATTTTGAGAATGATGAATTGATAATTCTTATTAAGTTTCTAAACCATAGGTATACAGTTTTATAACAGTGACTCAAAACAAACAATCCTAAAATAGAAAAAGATAGTTACAACAAAAAAACTCCTTTATTCTAAGAACTAATTTATACCTACTTTATAGCTAGTCCAAAATCTCCACCAAAGTAGAAACAATTCCCCCAAAAATAGGAGAAACTAAACTTTTAAAAATCCTAAGAAGATTTCACGGATTTCCACAATGTATGAATTAAGTGCTTCAAGTCCTCCCTAATTTTTATTCTATACTACTATATGGCCTTGACATTGTAATTAGTATAGTAGAAATGTATAATGCTCTATCCTAGATGTCAACATTAACTTCTTTCCCTAGGTTATTGCAAAGCTTCAAATCAGATACAATAATTAAATGTTAAAATGCCCACATTTTACTGTTACTAGTCAAATTGCGAGATAACATTGCTAACCATGACAAAAAGGAATTATAATTCCAAGTCTCTCAAACAATCATGATGATCAACAACTTTCAGATTAAATTCGTTCAGACAAACAATAAAAGATTAAAACTTACGTGTGATGATGCATCGATCAATAAATAAACCAAACCCATCATTAATTTTCATTTGTTTAGATCCATTTGTACTGTAAAATTATGATCTACAAATAATATATTGTAATCAATTTTTGACCACGTGTTTTAATGCCTTTTATCTGATATGATATCTCAAAAAGTTAGTCTAGCCCTTATTACAAATAATATTCAAAATAATATTTTAAATAATGTTTATCCAAATAGATAATCCAACCAAGTGCATAGTCCTCTCTTAATCAATCTTGATTTATGGACAGTTGGATGAAATCACGAAAAAACCGACCCAATTTTCTACCAGACAAATTTAACTTGTGATATAATGATATTGCCATAGCAAATGTCTTTTTGCCATAGCATTTTTTCTTTAAATGATGTAACTACCCTCATAAATATTCCTACTTTTTTGGTAATCCCATCCCCTCTCATTTCCTCCTCCAATTCTCTCCCTTCCCTTTCTTGTTTCTCAGCACTGTTGCCCACTTGCCTTGCTATACCTCTTCTCTCTCTCCCTCTCTTTCATTTCATACACATTTATTCTTCAACCCCAAAAATCTTTCCAACAAGACATAACATTCTATTCGCACTCTAGTGCAAGCCGAAGGGTCATGGGGCAACGAAATAGTTTTGCAAGGTTTTTTCTTCTCATTCTTGTTTTTTAAGATGGTAAATTATGATGGTGGTGAGATTTTACCAAGAAGAAATTGGCTAAAAAAAATTTCCCATATTTTGCCTTGCAATAGATCCACAAAATGAATTGAGGTAATTCATGGTAATGTATGGGTTTTGAATTTTTTTAGGAATTCTTGAGCAAAGAAAGCAATTTGACTGGAAATTTCGACATTAAGGACTTCGCTCATAGTTTACCATCCTAGGTTGAATAAAAAGAGAAAGAGGAAAGAGGACGAAAGGAAAGAAATGAAGAGGATGAGGAGAATTCTTGTGGTGGGGTTGCAAAGCCAAACCAGTAGGAATTATTAAAAGGGCATTTATGTCATTTAATTAGAAAGTGTTGCGGCAGTAAGATATTTGCTGTGGCAATATCACTGCCCTTAACTTATAGTAAATATTACTCTAAATTACAAAAGTAAGTTAATTGCATGCATTCTTGTAGGTTATTATCGAGTTCCAAGGTGTTATATGCCTAAGTAGGGGTATTTTGGTTATTTTTGGATTTTTATTCCAAAATGTTAATTTGTGTGTTTGTGATGTTTAAGTACATTTATTTAATTGTTTAAATGTGTTTATGGTGTTTTAGAATGTTTCATGGTTCAAACAGAGTGGAAGCAAAGCGAAAATTAAACACCCATACACCAGTATTCACATCAGCCAACAGTGATGTTAATCGAAAGAGGCTAGATTCTAAGATCATTACAGAATGGCCAATTCAAAGGGTCAATAGGAAACACAATATTCAAACTGATAAAAGTGGAATGAAAATGGAAATCAAAATGAAACCCTGTGAAAATAAGAGGAAAAGGCATTATAGTTTGTGCCAGGATTTGTCTTCTTCTTGAAGACTTTAGTACATGTGTTTGGAATGAATGCTTGCCGAAATGCATCACCTAATAAGGCCATATTTTTTGGGATGAGCAGCGGATTATTTGACAGGCATAAATAAAGAGAGTGGGCCAGTGTGTGTCGTGCCTTTCTTTTTTTTTTTTTTTTTAAGGGGAGACATATGGTCTGAAGGTGAAGAAGTACACGCAAAAGCTTTTGTTTGGATATTGTCTAGGTACAAATGGAAGGTGTGGAAGAACAATCTAAGAGGTGGGTTATGGTGGCGTTTGTTGGGTGTTGGAAATACAAACTTTGAGGTTTGTTTATTTAACAATCAAAGGAAAAACAAATAAAAGAAGGAATATCAAACCAAACTCCCAACCTTCTCAAGAAATGGGGGAAACAAGGGAGGAGGTGGTTTCTTTTTTTTTTTTTTGGGTAAAAGGGAAGTAGTAGTTTTGTGTAATTGATGATATGAACCTACTATTTGTATAGAAAAATATTTAAATAAAATTGGTTTATAGGTACAATCGTTAATTTAAAAAAAAAAAAGCCACATGAATCCTATAATGTCACATATACCCCATATAAGTAATCTACCCAATATGAGTGATGCCATGACATTACATCATCCATATGACATTTTTAATAATCACAAGGATTACAAGTAGTCCAGTCACCATGTCTAATTATGTATTTACCATTAAGGGCTTGTTCTTATAGTACCTAATAAAATACTAAAAATAATTTTTTCTAATCTAGTACAAATTATGAAAAAAAAAAAAACACACACACACATTAATTGTATACCACATTCCATATCTGTACTTATTCAATCCCTCATACCTAAAATTAAACAAAAGTAAGAAGTTCCTCATAAATGCAAAACACACAATTTTGGTTGGAAGAATCATACAAATAGTCCTTCACTCACTTTTTTTTTTTTGGATGGTCACATTTTCAATTTCTTCTTTGGTGGGTCGGACTTGAAATGATGAGCTTTAATTTCTCACAATCTAAAAATGTATATTGCTTGGGTTGGATTATACCAATTTTTATTATTTTTTAAATAATATTTGAAGTGGTATAAAAAATGCCTACACCAATAATATATGAAAGATTAATCTTTTAATTTACCTTTTTCATTTAGTTATTTATTCATGGTCATCTTAAATCAATTATTTTAATACTTTCACAATTAATATTGACACAATCATAAATATGTATGTGCAATGTTTATTAATCAGTAAATCAATGTTGTGTTGTAGGATGGGTCAACATAATTGCGAGAGAAAATTTTAATATTTTTGGCCGAAATACTATACTATAAATGGCAAAGACTTAGGTAGATCCGGTCTTTGACTCCACTTGAAGACCTTATGGTGTGGATTAAATCTTAAAAAATCTATGACATCAGCTGATGTAAGTAAAATTCTTTAAAATTTAATCCTGACCACAAGATCTACAGGTGGAATCAAAAACCAGATATACCTAAATATTTTCCCACTATAAATAACTAAGGATGTAGATTTCATGATCACATCAAGCACTATAATGAGCAAAGAGTTCTTTATTGCTCCCAACGTTGTTCCATCTCCCTACAAACCTTGGCTTGTTCTTTTCAGTTATTATTATTTATTTTTTCACTAGGATAATCTTTTCAATTAATTAATAGTATCTGTTTTGCGCTTTATGTATTGGCTCCATTCCCAATATGCTCAATATTTTGCAATATATATTTTCTTAATTAATATATATCTCATAATTCATAAACATGACAACACAAGAATCTTTCTTACCACTTCAATTTGGTCAAGGAATTTATGCCAAAAGAGATATCCTATCTATTGCTACATCTGTAGATTAAACAATCTTAGATGGTGATATAAGCACAAGATAGGTATATTGTCTACAAACACAAGCATAAAAATAAGAGGGGTTTTTGGGGCTGTTCTGGTGCTATGAATAGTAGCCATGAACAATAATACGAGAGAAAATCAGAGAAGAAGAAAATGAGATCAGCAAATTCTTGAGGAATAAGAACAAACAAAACAAATAACTAAACTTTTCAATTCATCAATCTTTCTCTGTCTAAAATAATACAGTAACACACCTAAACCCTTATAAATCTACCAAAAATCATAATCATATAATGATTAGAATTTCTGAAACCTATTCTAAACATAACTAAATACATCTTTAATCAACTATTATTCTAGGAATGAACCTAATACAATTAACTAACCATCTAAGACTCAAAAACGAACTCTGCTGAATATTTCTGGCAGTTACAGAAAAAGAATAAAGTACCCTTAAAATCTAAAATTACCAAAAGATGACTCTAAACAAAAAACTTGCAACATCTAGCTTCTAAAACGTCTCTGGTCTTCAGTGCATTCCTAATGGAATAAGAGACAAGTCGTAAAATCCTTTAAACTTAAACTTTCTTGTTGGCTGCGTCAGATGGAGTGAACCTTATTTCCACTGGTACGAGGGCTTCTAGTATCCATCTTTTAGGCTTGAAAACTTCAAAACATGTCAACAACACTTTGAGTCTCAAGATAACGACATTTTTTTGCGTGTAATCTAAAATGTGGCACTACCTGGCTTAAATCTTTGGCATTTGCGGATACAAAACTGAATATATGATCCACTTGCAAACAACAATCACCTTTTACTCTTCAAGAATTGTCACGTGCTCGTGCCGTTCTTGGAAGAGAAGCTTGATCATTATTTCTCTTCCATCGATTCCACGAAGAATTGGATAGTCTCTAGCCATTTATCATGCGTATCGTAACCAAAATCTGTTAAGGATTCATCAGCCTGCACATTGATCTATACATGGAGAAACTCGAATGATGCTTTCATATCCCTTTAGCACTTGACAAACAAGTTGAAACCTCCCCACATGGTTCTTTTGCTTGAAGAGCCGGTTGATATGTTCTACAGGGGAATGACCATGACCATAATTACTAGATTCACGGTACTCTTCAATACACAGTACGAATGGAGGCATGTGGTACATCACATTGTTGAAAATGTGGTATACAAGGGTGTGTTTAGTTACTATGTTCTTTTTGATACGTGGTAAGTTTGATTAATTTAATTGGTACACTCTAATATAACACAATTTTAAGAAAGTTAAAATCCCATACAAATTTACATAAATTTATTAGGGAAAACTATTATATTAGTCCTTTACATTACCCATTTGTATTTTTTTAGTCCCTCACTTTTAAAATGATGATTTTTAGTTAATTACATTACCCATTCGTATTTATTTAGTTCCTCACTTTTAAAATGATGATTTTTAGACCCTCACAAATGTAAATATCGAATTTCAGTACCTAGACTAAATCTCGAGCACTTTTTGGTCTGAATTAATCGTATGTTGTTCACATGACATATTTTTTGAGTAAATTTTGGGAACTCGTTTTTCATTTCCAACACAAAACTCGAGCATCGAATTGGATTATAAACTTTGAAAAAAAAAATACCACAAGTCATATATTGAAATAATCTTAAATACAAAGAAATTGCGTATCAATCACTTACTTCATATCATTCGCACTCATAAAACATTTTACTCAGATGAATTTATAAATTTGTTCTCGAAAAATATGTCATGTGAACAATACAGGTGACAAATTTAGGCAAAAAATACTCGAGATTTGATTCGGGGACCAAAATTCAACGTTTTATATATGTGAGGGACATGACAAATTTAGGCCAAAATGCTTGGTATTTGATTCAAGGACCAAAATTCAACATTTTACATTTGTCATGGACTAAAAATCATCATTTTAATAGTAAAGGACTAAATAAATACAAATGTGCAATGTAAGGAACTAAAAATTATCATTTTAAAAGTGAGGGACTAAATAAATACAATGCGTAATGTGAGGGACTAATATAGTGGTTTTTCCAATTTATTAAGATCTTTTAAAATATTATTGTAATTAGTACGAACAAAAGTATTAGTCTAATTAATTAACTTTATGTCAAATTGAATTACTATAAAAGTAATCAGTAAGTAATGTGTTTGGCCTTGATTTTGTTAGCTTGTTGGAGGGATACTTGTCGACAGATAGCATAATTCTGGGAAAAAAACAAAAATATATAATTTTATATATAAGTAAAAATTAAGTGGCTTTTAGAACACTTAATTTTTAAAGTTACAAGTCAGTCAAATGATAATATTTAAATAAAAGAAACCAAATTAGTATTAGAAATAACAAAACTACAAAAAGTTTATGCTTAATTAGTCAACTTATTACAAATTAAGCATCTTAAGCGGTTTGACAGATTTAGTGAATAGGTACGTATACTATAGTATTGCAAATTGCAAAAGTATCGTAAATCAAAATGTGTGAACTGATACACGATACGTAAGGTTGCTTAGTGAATGTAGTAACTATGAGCAATAGAGAACCCTTTTGGGACCATGTGCTACAATATTGGCCGGAAAGACTGAAAAACCCTAATAAAGTTTTATTCTTGAAGTATGAATGAGAGATGAGCTAAATTTTCACGTCAAACGCATTGCTGAGTTCATGGGGTGCCCGTTTTCCAAGGAAGAAGAAGCATCAGGTATTGTGAATGCAATTGTCAAGTCATGCAGCTTTGACAAGATGAGCAACCTGGAGGTGAATAAAAAGCGGTAAAGATTGGTCTGGTTTATATTATAATACATTATTCCGTCGTGTTGTGACTGAAGATTGGAAGAATTATTTGACACCTGATATGGCACATCGAATTGATCATCTCACTATAGAGAAGTTCAAGGGATCAGGATCAAAACTTTTTAGCATCCCAGCTTTATCAGTTTGGTTCGTTTTTGAGATGAATTATTGTTGTGTGCTTTTTGACAACTTCATTGTTGTTCAATTATATTGTACTTCGAACTTCGGAAATAAATCTGATTGTTTCAGATAAGTGTCTCGTTTTAAGATTAGATTTTACTCGTGCATAAAGTTGGATCGAGAATGGCCATGTGTTTTGACGAAATCACATGCTCTGTGTATATACCCTCTATTAAAAGTTTTAGGCATTTCACTATGGTGGCAATTTTTACAATATGAATGCAGTACAAAATTAACAGTTATAAATACGGTTCAAATTTAATTGGATTACTATCAGGTCAATTCGTTAATGTATCCGAAATTAAAGAGGTCATGGCATATCAATCTACAGGTTGACCCGATAACCTGTTATCTTATCGGATAATTAAATACTATCTATTTAACCCCTTATGATATTAGGTAAGCCTAATAACCGGTTAATTAATTGGGAAATTTATGAAAATATAACACAATAATATCCTTTAAGTGTCATTCGGATCAATAAGTCAATGGATTAATTATGGTTTATCGTGTTATTTGGGGTAAACAATGTGACTTTTGTATTAATATAAAAAACTTAATAGGTTAATTGGTCATGTTAGGTCAATTCATTAATAAACAACTCATGACACGACAAAAATGCTTAATGGATTGTGTTCGGATTTAGAATTTCTGATACGAACTGAATAAAAAACCTGATACGATAAGAACTCGATATGATTTATTGCCACCCCTCTCCATCATTACTCTTCTTAAACTTACATGACAAAAACACCCTTGACTTATTTTATAATTTTAATGCCATATCTATCCCAAAGATATTAATTAATATATATTAAAAATAAATAAACTGATTACGTTAATAAATTTTCTAACTAATCATGGTATAAGTTAGATATTCACATCAAACTTTCATCTCCAGTAAGATACATGCTCAATTACATATAATTAAACAAAGAACTTCTTTTGTCATATAGCCTCATCGGAGAGTAAAAGAGAATTCTTAACAATAGAGTACAAAATACAATTAGGTTCATACAATTTTTTTTTTTTTTTGGTTCATACTATTTTAATTATAAATCTTTTGAAATTTCAAAAAGTAAAAAAATTAGTTAAAGTAATGAAAGGATAAAGCTCCACTTTATAATTTGCCATTTATTCCAAATAGAGAAATAATATATTAGGTAATTGTGGCTTATCGAGAAAATTAAATCATCACTCTTTTTGTTTGGTAGTCCTATAAAATTGTCTTTCATTGGAATACATATGTTATATAATTAATAATTCACTTTGATTTATTTTGTTTCCTGGAAAAAAAATATTTGATATACAAAATTTTAAAAACATATAATAAAATTTCATATTTTGAACGATTAATTAAAAAATCAATTATAATAATGTAAGTGAAATAGAGAGAAAATTTGTGAAAAAGTTGTACACATCAATAATAATAAGTTGACATTTACTCAGTATATAACTTTTTTTGGAGGAAAATAATATGGAGGGCAAAAATATGCCCTAGGTGTATGACATATAACATATGAAAATAGGTAAAAAAAAAAAAATGGCGAACTAAATTAACACTACACTCTTTTTAAAAAATATATATATATATACCCATGACAAATAAATTATATCGGAAACGTCTAACTATTTAAGATGCACTTCACTGTCATCACTACGCTCAATATAATCTTGTCCCAGCCAAAAAAAAAAAAAGCGTTCTCCTTACCTGAAATTTCTGGCTACGGCATTGCATGAAACATATGGAACGCCTTAGTTTTTAATCACTTAAGCAAAAAATATATATATATCTTTAATGACTTAAACCAATCTTACTGTTCTTTTTTGTAAATTGAAACGTAAGACAGGTATTGTGATCTTCAACGTCATTAAAGTGTTTAGATATGTTATCTTCTGATATAATTCAACGTCACTAATGATATCTTGTGTGATTATCGAATCAAATGTACACTACAACAACCAAGATATATATTATTTAGCTAACTGGAGAAGCTGATTTATTAAAATGGCAATACCCGGGGAGAAAACGCCAATAGAAAAGTATTAAACAATTGCACCACTTAACAGTTTATTGAAAGCTATTTATAATTTTTTTTTTAAATTAGACAATAATTTTTAAAAGAATTTGTTGATAAAAAAAAAAAACATGTTTTTGTTTTGGGTGAATTAGAAGGAATTCTTGTAGTTTAACTAATATTCAGATTATCTTTTATGGTTTGTAAATTTATAATCCACCTCTTTCTCTAATGGATAAAAATGAAATTTTTAAATATTTCATTAAGTGAAGGTTATAAGGTTGAAAATTTTTCATTTAAAAGTTTACGCTTTTAGTCCATTAAAGTAATTAAGGTTAATTATGCAATTTAACATGAAACATAACCCTTCCTTTATGATAGAGAGGTTGTTTGGTGGATGCATACTACTTATAAATATCCCTTTTACTTTTTGTAGAAATTTGATATATTTTTAACTTTCTATCCATTTTACAAAAAGTAAAAACCTAAACCACAAAGGGACAGATTGTAGGTTTAGAATAACCTAAACATTAACCAAACTACAAGGGAGTTCCTTATAATTTATCATTTTTATATAAAAGTTAAAATGTGTTTTCAAAAGCATCCCCATATATATTTTTTTTATAAGTGTTTTTTTTTTCAATTTAAATTTAAAAACAATTTATAACTTTTCATAGACAGTTGAGAAAAAAAAGTACAAAAGTGGGGGTTTAGTTTATTCCGCACAGTGACACGCAAGGAGCATCGAGAAAAGGAAGGGGTCTCCCTTCCCTCAAGGCCTAATAGTTATACGAATTCGCGGTCGTCAGCTTTGTCGGATTCGCAATGATCCTTCCGTAGGTGTACCTACAAAAACCTTATTATGACTTCTCTTTTCTCTGTTACTAAATGATAAGGTTCATTACACGACGTTACTAAATGATAAGGTTCATTACACTACTAGTAACATCGTGGGTGGCAAACTGCTCATTTCCCCACAATCTAAATATTTTATCGAACCATTCAATCGATAGGAGTGACGAGTGGTATATACAAAAGGCAGGGATGCACATGCTGATGACTCATGATTATTAGAAATTTCTAGTTGAAAACCAACAATTGTAATGATTTATTCCTATCACAATGAAATTTCATAGATTACCCAAGTTTTTTGGCCAAAACTATAGACTCGTTCAATACATTAATCCAACTTGCGTGCAGCTTAGAACATCTAAAGGTATTACAAACCTGTTATTTCTTCAAACTTTAAAGGCCCAAAAGGTTATAGTTCCTCTAAAAAGCTAATCTATAAAAAGCTAATTGCGTAGAGATTCCTATGCATAACTAGTTAGCAGGATGAAGTCTCATTCATTAACGAAAGTAATCAGACAAATCATTTCACCAAGAATGACCATGTATCACCACCCACTGAATCAAGAAAGAGCCCTCAATCTATTTTTTTTTTTCCGGCTAGGAACTCAAGCTACCCATCCTTACTATGTTCGAATTTGATAAATTTTTCCATGTTGAGTCAAATTAAACAGCAGACTCAATTCCTTGTGTGTCCTCAATTATTGTTAATACCAGTGACAAGGGCCCGCTTACCCGTTGGTCGCACATGAATCAGATGTTGGACTTCTTGTCTTTATGACCGAATCTTTTTGGCAAAAGTTTTATTCAACAGTTTTGGGATCATCTGCTACAGTCTGGCGGGAAAGCCTAAGATTTGAGACCCCATAACGATGTAGGCATCGAGTTTTATTCTGTTTATTTTTTGTGGAGAAAAACTTCTAAATGAGTTTATTTTTCAAAAGGTCAAGGTTCATCATTTTGACGTGGGTTCGTGATGCTAGGTTAATTATTCTGAATTAATTTGAGAGGTAAATAAAAAGTATGTTTAAGTCCAAACCTATTAAATTAACCTTTTAGATCAATATTAGATTCTAACTTATATATTAAACTTTTTTTAATAGGCTCTCGCAGGTTTTTCTCCCTAACAAGTGGTCTCATGTCTTCAGGTAACGTAGCGTTAGTTATCTTAGGTTGTTAACTGACTTAGATCACATTTCAATAAAATTGCTGATTTATTACTTTGTGACTTGAGTTTATGCTGTCATGTGAGTCTAAACTCTCGATATCCAACTTCAACTTCTTCTTCGTAAGTAAAATTTCTTATAGTTGATAATTCCTTCTCGTCATGTGAGTCTAAACTCTCGATATCCAACTTCAACTTCTTCTTTATAAGTAAAATTTCTGATAGTTGATAATTCCTTCTCGATATCCAACTTCAACTTCTTCTTTATAAGTAAAATTTCTAATAGTTGATAATTCCTTCTCGGTTAGAGCTTTTAGTGAACGAGTCTGAATTACTCATTTACAAATGATTGATTTCTTTTCGGCATTTGATTGACAATTGTTCATTTCTTGGTGTTAGGTAAGTAATTATTCTATTCTTACTGTTAGACCACGGAGCCAAGAGTTTGACTTGGAGGTCCAGCTTTTGAGGGAAATTTAAGAAGAGTGAATCTATTAGGCCATGGAGTCAGAGGTTTGACTAGATGTATGGGTTTTGGGGGGTCCATAAGTAGGTTGATAAAGATATAGCCTTGGGTTGAGTGATGTATGGGTTTTGGGGGGTCCATAAGTAGGTTGATAAAGATATAGCCTTGGGTTGAGTATTTAGGTAGACTTGATTGAGAAACTTAGTTTCAATGTGGGAACTATTTATATAAGGGGAATGTTGGGTTTATGAGTAGGTTATTTGTCCTACATTGATATGAGAGATAAATAAATAATATTCAATTCGTTTCATTTTATTTGACATGATCAATTTTGCACAAAATTTAAAAATGTTAATCTCTTTGACCAACTAGTAGAATAATTTTTCTATTATTATCTCTCAATTAAAATTTAAAATTAGTTAATTGGTTTTTATTTTCAAATTTTGAAATGATTTTTTAGAATAATTAATGTTGAAATATGACATTAATATTCTTTTTTTGAATTTGTATGAAGGATAAATTAGGTAAATTGGTATTTATTTATTTGTCATTTTAAGGAGTGACAAACAAAAATAGAAAAAAAAAAAACAAATGAAATGGTTATAGATATGGCCAAAACTTAGTAATTTAAACATTTAAATTAAGTTTGGGTTCCAATGTACATTCGGCTTCTCTTAGTCTCTCACTCAAATTTCCCTCCCAACAAGGGACAGTATAGAAAGTCCCTGTTAGCATAAATCAAACCGTGAGCCATTCTATTAAGTCTCAGCCAACACAGATTAAAATATACCTACCAGTTCAAGATTAAAAATGTTCAAAATAAGGAATTTGAATAAATAAAACTTCTTCTACACAACAAAAGAGCCACGTTTATGAATTTTATTTTAGCATTATATTCTTATATTTCTACCAAAAACAGACATTATACACTTCTACCATGTATAAAAAATTATAATATGTTTTTGTAGAATATGTCTATGATATGAATAAAAATAAGCTTAATAAAGTTTGGGTTAAGATGCTCCCCAAATAAAGGGCAAATTTATCATATTTTAAAACCACGATAGCCTATTTTACTGTTTCTTCAAAGTTGTGGGGTGACTTCACCAATCACGAATCTTATATATATATATATATATATATATATATACTTGACAAAAATCCAATTCCATAAAAGGAACAATGTGATTTATTGTAAAGAAATATACCATACAATTAATAAAATTGAACAACAACAAAGTTGTCACAAGCACACACAAATTTATTAAAGGGAAAAGAAATTTAAAAGAGAAAAAGATTAATTTAGTCACTCATCTTTAAAGTATCAATTAATCTAATTCCTTATTTATTATAACAGATTAATTTAGTCTCTAGTACCTCGATTTTAAAAAAATTAACCAATTTAAAGTTTATGACAAAAATTGTATAGAAACTAACGAAACAATCCCCATGATAATCACGTAATCATTAACTTGTAGTAGTTGTTTTGTTAATAGCACATCTAGATGTGTATAAGAGACTGGTACGTACATTGTGATGTGAATTAATTTTTTTAAGAATCAGGGACTAAATTAGTTTTTTTATATATAAATAACTAAATTTTTTCCCAAATTTAAAAAAACACACGAATATAATTCATCTTCAAAATGAAGGAAACTGATAAATCTTTGAATTCTTAAAAGTTTTAATCCAAATCCCTGGAATTTCTTTATTGTGAGAAGATCAATTCGATCTGCCATATCAGGCGTCAAATAATTCTTCCAATCTTCAGCCCTAGCACAACGGAAGAAATTCTTACATTCTAAGCCAGACCGATCTTTACCATTTTTATTCACCTCAAAATTGCTCAATTTTTAGATGCTACATCGTTATGATAATTTCATTCACATGATACCTGAAGCTTCTTCCTCCTTAGAAAACGGGCACCCCATGAACTCAGCAATGCGTTTGACATGAGAATTTGGCTCATCTCTTAAATCTTCATACTTCAAAACCAAAACTTTATCAGGGCTTTTCAGGCTTTCCCGCCAGACTGTAGCAGATGGTCCCAAAACTGTCCTGCCACGCTCACTCCCCTGCAGAACATTTCGACAGCCTCTTCAAGCGAAAGACTTCCACTTGGGGAGGTCTTAACTTATTTGTGAAGTGCCAAAGGGATACGAAAGCGTCCTTCGGGTTTCTACATATATAGATCAGCTTGCTGGCTGATGAATCCTTTATGGCTTTTGGTAACGACATGTATGGTAAATGGCTGGAGACTTTCCGATTCTTCGTGGAATCGATGGAAGGGAAATAATGATCAGGCTTTATTTCCATGTATGGCACGAGCTCGTGACAATTCTTGGTGAGCAAAGGGTGATTGTTGTCGTCGGTACTAGGAGGATAATTACATGCATTCGGTTCTGTATGGCGAATGCTAAAGATTTGAGCCAGGTAGTACCGCACTTTGGATTAAAAACAAGAAAAACATCGGTATCTTGAGCTTGGAATTCTTGTTGACATGTTTTGATATTTTCAAACCAAAAATATTATGCCAAAAACCTTGATACTGGTAGAGATGATGTTCACTCCATCCCTTCTCTTTTGGCAGATGATTCAAATGTATATTTCGATATTCTTCTGGATATTGTCCTCAGCAATCCAGCGACGTAATATGGAAGATTCTGGAGTTGAATTGTAGTATATGAATTACTTAATTAATAATTATGAGATTAAGCAAAAGGAGGTTTATACTTTATAGCTAGGGAAATGGAACAACTTCGATTGAGAAGAGAGGTGAGGAACTTTGCTCTGAAAAGTACTCCAGGCTCTTGGTGTGAAATGCTACATCAGTGGTTATTTATTGCTCTCTGTTTATTTTTTTGAACACAAGAAGAACAGAGATTATCATTCATATCCTGCTTATAAATTATAAATTACATAACGAAAGTCTTCAAAAGTCCCTTTATCTTTTTCTAGAATCAAAGCAACAAAATTTGGAGCCTAGCTCCCTCATCAAACAAACGAGTAGTTCTTTTTTTTTTAGTCATTCCGCAATAGAGAGTAATTAATACAACTGCCGTTAATAAGGAGACTATTTAAAATGTAGGGATCTATCTTAATTTATTAATGATCTAATTGTTGATGCGTAAAAATTGGCTCGCACCAAGTTCTAAAATCAAAGTCTCCAAACATAAGTTTAAAGTTGTCAAATAAGTGAAAATACTTCAAATTTTCATAAATATGCGCGTCGAACTCCCAAAGTGAACACCTGATTGATAGAACAAAAGCAGCGAGGTTTTGTCTCTCAAAGTAACTTCTAACGTTCAAGTCAAAAATTGTTGGAAGAGAAGAAATTTAGAGTGCAAATGAAAGTTAATTGGGGATACAAGTCTCGCTCTCATATTTTTTGCCTCATGTGCTTCTTTTCGTGAGTTCGGCGTTTGACATTATCCTTGTTTTAAAGTATTTTTTACGATCAGACAACTTTAAAATTAAACAAAATTTATTTAATCCTTAACTTGGTACTAGCATTTTTATGCATCAACACCCACTAATTATTGTTGCTGTCTCACAATAAAAAAGAATTTTCCCAAACAAAGATTACCTATGGTTCTCTATTGCTCTCTATGGTCTAGTTTTTTGGCCTATAATATTAAATTAATTTTCTCACATAATATCAGCCTATACATTTTTGCTAATTTTTTTAATGTTGATTCGGCCTTCAAATTTTCAGAGAGAGGTGCGTGCTTTGATTTATGTAGCCCAAGGGCCTCTAGAATCATAGTTATGGTCTGGATTCTTCTTCTCATCGATAAAATAAATTCACATTTCGGGGTAATAAAAAATCATCATGACTCTAGATTGCAATTGACAGTATGCATAATTTTCAACCCCAAAAAAAAAATAAAAATTGAATGTAGTTCTTGGGTCGTATTCTGTAAATAAAATGTATTATTTATCTATACTATGCTAAAAAAGTTGGTTCAGATTTTTTTTTTTTAAATTATCCTTACTGTAAATTTAATAACTTGTTATATGCCCAAACTTGAATACCTTTTAATAATTTAGACTATATATGTAAATATTTCTCAAAAACTAAAAAAGAAAATAGAATCTACTTTTAAGACTTCATATTAGGAAATAAATTTGATTAAAGTAAATTTTCTTATATAATATATAGAATATTACAGATGAGTTTTAGAAATTAAAAATGAGTAGGAAATAATTTTTATTTATGTAAATATTCCTTTAAATTTAGATAAAAGAGAGATAAAAAAATCTATATTTAAGAATTCATATTAGAAAATAAATTTAATTGAAGTAAAAAAATCATAGAAAGGTACACAAGAAATAAAACTCTTCACATTCATAATTAAGTTTAATTGAAATAAATTTCCTCATAGAGAAAAATTTTAGGATAGATTTAGAAATTAAAGGGCTTATTATTAAATAGAGTTATTAAAAAATAGTGAATAAAATTACTCATTAAATAGAATTACGCATATAATTATTAACTATATATCTAAATCGTGGATACATTCATAGACTAGACAACAGTTACATGCAATTGGAGAAACTAAAAGTTTATTAACAAGTCTACTACAAGAAAAAGGAAATTAAAATTCTTTTTTACGAAAGGAAAATAAGGAAAATAATGTTATTTTAAAGGGTTTAATACCATTTTGCCTTTCAAACTAATCAATAATCTAAATATGACCTTTTAAATTGAAAATGTCTCAATTTGATCATCCAACTTGAAAATATTACAATACATTACTCCAAATTTAAAAAAAAAATCTCAATGTAGTCCTCTAAACTAAAACAAATATCCTAATGTAGCCCCCAAACTAAAAAATTCTCAATTCGCCCCCTCCAAATTGAAAATTTGTTCTAATTTACCCGCCAAACTAAAAATATATTTGGACACATCAAAATACCATTAACCATTTAAAGGTACACCAAGTTAAAATAACTATCAATGTTAATAATTATTTTATCATTATAATAAGATTCTATTGAATTACATATTTTTATAAAATTTAATCCATCCGCTATCAATTTCTCATAATTTTTAGATTGTATTTTATAAATTATACAAGTATCTTATAAGAGACTTTCTTAAGATTAGGAATAACAATAGTAGAAATTATCTTTAAACAAAAAAAAAGGACATATAACTTATAAGTCTTTTGGACTCTTCTTCAAGAATAATTCTAATTTTTTTTTTATATTTTGGATATAAAAAGAAAAAAATAAAAGAATAAAAGAGATATAAAATTGTTTAAAAGTCCCAAGGTCATATAAAATTGAATTAACAAAAATATTATCCTTCATAAATATTGTCAACATCTTCATGACACTTCCGTCAGTATAAGAATTATTTTGCCTCTAATGGTGTTGTCTAGATTTTGTAATGATAAAAGAGATTTGTTGTCCAAAATATGCACAAAAGAAATTTGACTTGCATTTGGTGTATTAAAAACAACTATAATGTAGAACATATATTTTTTTATTATTGGATGAGTAGGAAAGGGGGTGAAAATGTGATCCACACTGATTTTATTTTTATTAAAGAACCATACTCCTTATTTTGTAATTCTTACTTTGATTTTAGTTCTCTTTTGCAGGCATTGAATAATTAATACATATTTACTCCAAGTTATGGTTTGTTTATAATCAAAATAAGTTTGTAAAGTATATTAGTCTAAAATTCTTAAAAGATAATTATTATTTTCCTACAAAAAATTATTGTTATTGTCTTTGAACCTATAAACATCTTATATTAAATATTAATAATCGTATCAATTACGTACTAAAAATAGTAATATCAAATCAGTTAGATTTTAAGTAAAGTGCACTTTATCTAATAAAATTTAAATACTAAATGTTTATTATTACTTTTGAATTATTACTACACAAGTTAATAGTTACTCCAACTATATATAGTTGGTTTTATTCTGATTATCAATTAAAATCTATAATATTGAATATTAATATTTCAATTTACTATTATACAGATTGATAGTTTTAATATAATGGCTTAATTAGTAAATTTCAAACCATAACTTTGTCAAATGATAGAATATTTTTCACCTTTTTTGCCTTTCTATTTTCATGATATAATTCCTATAATTGTGCAAACTGCATATTTAAGAGAGATCACTGTACTAAATTAGAAATTTCTATTTATTATTTGGACATGTATTGTTCCTTCAAATTGGTTCTAAAAAAGGTCTAGGGATTCAAAAATAATCAAATACCCTAATGCTTGATAAATCTAAATTTGTTAGGATAGAGTTTGAATAATTGAAATAATAAAGGTTCAAATAAACTCTAAAAATTGTCAACATCTTTCAAGACTGCACTCTGTTCTTTTGTTACTAAACTCACAGAATGGATGTAATAATAAACTCTATTACCATTTCGTGTCATACATTGTGCTCCAGTTTAATGATCCTTTAAACTTTCATTTAGAATCCTATCTTTGAAGTTGTATAGAATACAAATAAGCTCATTGTATAATTCTTCAATAATTCTCAATCAAGAAAATGAAATTTAATTTTTAAAATTATATGGTAGATGTGTTATTCACAGGATACAGCTATTTATATTTTATAAAATTATTTGAACTATTAAATTAAACAGATCTCTAAACTCATGAAAACTACAAAAAAAAAAGTCTTTGGTGTGGTTAAATATTAAGCAAAAATTATATAAATAGAAAATTAAGTGAACTATACCATTAGTATCACCAAATATGGTTTTCTATTAATCTAACAGTAATAAAAAATAAATAATTAGTATCTACAAACGTACAAAGCACGCGCTTCCATACTAGTTTATCTAAATGTATACTTGTAGTTTACGGTTGTAGATCATATATTATGATTATAATTATTTAATTTACGTTCTTTGATAAAAGAATTTGTTATTTTTGTTTGATCTTGTTGGTGGAATAACAAGTTGACGTAATTATAGTTCTGTTCTCCATAAATAGTAATGTCAATTGTAAATTACCCCTATATTAATATTATCCACAAACTGTCCCCGCCCGAAAAATTTAAGTTATTTTTCATTAAACCTTTCTGTTGATTATAATTCACTAAATGTAATAATTACAGATAGGATTGTACAACTACCTGTCTCTTATACACATCTAGATGTGTATAAGAGACTTTTATAACAAATTTGTAATGGTAGTTAATTTTCTATCTAACCTTATTATAAACATATTTTTTATCCTTCAATACTGAGTGCTTAATTTATTAATTTTCTATTTTATTTTTTCAAGTCCTTATCAATTCTTGACATGTCATCACATATTTGTTCCATTACCTTAATATCTAAAATAAAGTATTTTATTTATTTTGTCACATTCTTTTATGAATTTTTTACTTTACTTTTGTGTTATTAATAATTAATTCCTCGCTTTGTGGTAAAAAAAAATTATATTATTTGAGTAAATATGTTACTTTCAAATATAATCAATATATCATTTTATATAAACTTAGGTTGATCACGTCACTCACTTATATTCTCTAAAAAAAATAAAAGTATTGTATAAGCAACATAAAATTTAGAAATAAATTTAGTTATTTCCCTTTCATGTCTTGAGAGAAGAATTTTAGCAAAAGAAAAATTTCTAATTATCAATTACTAGCATCAATCACTTCTAAAATTCATATATTTAATTAAAATTTGATAATATTGATTAAATATGTTATTATATTTGTACATAATAAATCTGTCATAAAAAATGAAAATAAAATAGAGTTATTGTAATAAACTGCAAAATTATTCTTAATATACAAAATATAAGCAAAATGGAGAAGGAAGAAAAAGCGGTAGAATGGAAAAATTGCATGAAACAAAAAAATAAGAAAAATGAAAAAATAGTTCATGCACTCAATTATGAAGAGTAAACAAATTCTTTTATAATTAGGTTGGATAGAAAAATTAACCACCAGTTTCTTTGAATCACAAATTACTTATAAAAAATAGTTTATTCAGAGTGTAATTCACATTAATTTTAAGATTGCAAATTGCATGTTAAAAATTTGAGGGCAATTATAATATTTTAACACTTTTTTCAGATGAAAAATTTAACCCGTTAAGCCTTTAAGGCAATTTCTAAATACATTAATACATGGATAATTTGTAATTGATCTAGTTTGACAAACCATAATTGAACTAAAAAGTTTGAAGATTGAATTATACATCATTATTGTTATACATTAGTTAGTTGATTGAGAAACAAAGAACCTTTAAAATCTCCAAACTCCAATTCTTGGGTGCATTTGCGGTTACTTAGTAATAAGTAGGGATGTCAATCGTGTAGTGTTGTAGGTTATCATATCGTGTCATAATCGTATTCGAGTCATAAAACTTTAATCCTAACCCTATCCAATTAATAATCGTGTCGTGTCGTGTTTGACTTGTTTATTATCGTGTTGTGTCGTGTCTGACCTATTTAACCCGTTTACTAATGATAGTAGTATATTAACCTACGACAAAAAAATTTAAGATATGTAACAATGACTCTCTGATGGTTCTATACAAGCATAAATAACTCTTTTCCTTTAGATTGTAAAGAGATAGTGATCTTAAATATTTAAAATTTTATATAATTAGATTATATAAAAATATATTGTTATGTTCAAAATGTGTAGTTTTTACTCTGAAGTCAACCTTAAAATCTTCCATATTAGAGGATTTTAATATAAATAAATAATCGAAGCAAATTATACATGAAGATTAAAAAAATGTGCAATATAATTTTAGAAATATCTTAATATATTTTCATATATAATTCCATACAACACATAAACGTGTCAATCGTGTCAACCCGTTTACTTTTGTGTCGACCCATTTATTCTTATATTTTAAACGTGTCATGTCATAATCGTATTCATGTCATGAAACCCAACCCTAACCCGTTAAATACCTCAAATTTCGTGTCGTATTATCGTGTCATGTTAAAAATTGACACCCCTAGTAAGCAGTTCAACTGCACTCACTTTTTTTTTTCTAGAATATGTATTTTAATCTGGATGTGGTAGAATTATTGATAAAATTTAGCAATGAATACCAATTGTATTTTTTAAAGGATGATAAAATTCGGAGTGGCTCTCTCCATTATAGCCCCTCTCAAGTTGCTCTCAATACAGTTTTGGATGATTGTCACTTGTATTTTTTCAATATTTGAGGTTCAGATTTTTTTTCAAATTAATTATACTTCCTTACTTTAGTTAACTCACCCCAATTCTTCCACTAATTATGTAACGTGAGCAAAAGTAGAAATGGATAGAGTATCTTTCCTAATTCCGTGCCAATATTATAGGGAAAATATTATAAATATGCTCGTTTACTACTTGAGATAACAATGAATGATTACGCAGAGAAAAGTTTAATAGTAAAAGAAGACTACAATATAAGTTACAATTAACACATTTAGAAAAAATAAAGGTATATGAAGTGAACGAAAGTTTTTTTATTTTTTAATTTAAAGATAGCAAAAGTGATATTAAAGAAAAAAGAAAAATAATTTTTCCAAAATAAATTAAGTCAAGATTAAAATTGTTAGAATATAATATTGTTGTGTGAAATTTGTTAATTTAACAAGTTCAAATTTCTTATAAGATGCATCACTACTTTTTCACATATTTTTTTTCTTTTATTTCTCCTAATCTCATGCCAACTCGTTAAAAATATCAACATATTAAATAGGAAAATTTCCTCACAAATACTGAAATGATGCAAATTTAACTAAAGTTTAATAGATGTGTATAGCAGAAATTAATCTCAGCCATTAATTATTAACCAATAAACATTATATTACATTTAGAGGCGTATTGAGGGAAAATGGAGAGATTATGTCATAAAGAGGAGCCTAGTCCATAAAATCTATATTACATTCGATTTGGCTTACCCCCTGTTCCCAACAGGGCGAGCAAAAGGAAGTATATTTTCATTTGTTTTGGGCGAATATTGAGGAGGTGCTTGGTTGGAGGTATGAGAAACAAGAATGAAAATTAAATGATTAAATCTGTATTTATTACTTAGTTATATGGTATGGGAACTAAAATTTAGAATCATATCCAAATTTCCAGCCACTACCCATACCAAGTGAATTGGGAGGTTTTAATTAATTCCAAAATTTGGGAAAAAGAAATTTTTTTCACTCTTCTCTTCTTCCCTAAAATCTTTGCCAGAAGGAAGTTTGCAACCTTTGCCAACTCCTTTTTCAGTTTACCAACTACACCTTCCGGCACAAATGTCCTTCCAAGAGAAGCATCAAATGACAAAAGTAACAAAAAGATTGAACATCACCAATTTGAAATGAGGAAAAATACCATTTGTGTGGAAGTCTGTATCAGCTCTAGCTTTCTAATTATGAAACTAGACTTCCAACTTTAGCGTTCTGGAACTCAAAGAGCCACAGGGCATTATCTATAGTAATAGACAAGACGGCCTATACTGCACATAGATACATTCATAGTTGTGCCCATAATGCCTATGTATAAATGACTAATACAGGAATGTTAGAAGTTAATCTAAACATGTTACAAACTAAATTGCGAAATACATTTCAGATGTATTCGTCAAACATATAACTATATACAAAGTATTAAGTTCCTTGAACTTCTCCATCTGGACATTAATCTTCTCCAGATGAGTAGTTCTAACTTGGGAGCTCTTTCCTCTGAGCAAATTACAGCAAAATAGCTCCAATACCCCTAAAATATTCAATAAAATGCATGAATACTATGTATATAAATGCTTCAAAATGATGTTATTAAGGAAATGATATTACATATGCACTTCACCACCATCATATGAAACTATAAGGTAATGGATCAATTTGTTGATGTTTTATATTCTGAGATTTTGAAGAAATATACGTAACAAAGTGATATATAAGAGTCGTACAAAGTTTATAAAGGACAAGCATTTGGTACCTCAATGCTAAAGTTTTCAACGCTTGCACTAAAAATGCAACTATTTATAATTGGGTAATTGTACTTATTCTAGAAGGGAACATATTTGAAGTTACAGTGGCATAAGAATGTTGTGCCATATGCTTTGAAATTGAGACTGACTTCTCCTTGTGGTTTGGTGTAATCAACACGAGATCTACCAGTCTCCATTATAAGTATTCCAAGGCTATTAACACCACTTTTCTCATTCAACATAATATTCTAGTGCCACATAACTACAAAAGCAATGAGGTTTAGTAAATCCACATGATAAAGATTAGTGAAATACTGATTAAGGAAATTTGATTTGTTAGGGAATGAACCACAATTTAATATATACATAAAGGAATTCAACGAATTCAAAAGTTCCCATGACACATGTACTCACCCAGGTCCTTTCAGAATTTAACACCCCCTTCCGCAGTTCTCAATATAATGTTCATCCGAATATCCCAAGTCAAAGGATTGACTTCCTCTACATCTCCATGGAGCCACTACTCCAAATTCCTATTGTCCACATACTCATATACAAGTACCCTATACATAATAAAGAACAAAATTTGTAATGATCGCAAACATTTTCAGCTTCTTTATGCCAGATAAGAACTAGAATGTGCAATCTTCATGCAAAATATTTTATCATTACGATAAACTCCTTCAACGGGTTATCCAAGCAGCCTAACAAGATTCTTGTATAAGACCTAACAAATTTTATTCTCATTATTAAAAGGTTATCTCGTATGCTGATAATTCTATTATTCAACATCTTAAGAATGTATAAAAAAATGAGAATCATGCACTGCTGCTATCAACAGGAAACTCTAATTCATTATTTTCAATAAAAGAAAAAATCACGCTCTTTTTTACTCTTTGAAGAAGGAAAAATGGTTCGAAAAGTCACAATCCAATACATGAAACTTCCAAAGCTAGCATATTTTCACACATCTTACGACAATAGAACCATGCCAAACATTTCATTGATCTTATTTCCTAAACGTAAATAAATATAGCATATCTAGATATGGTAACATCTCAAGGGATCTAAAAAACTCACTGTCTGGTAAGTATATTAAACTGAAGCCAAATCACTTTAAAGTTAAAATTCTAACTCGTGAAAGATAAGAATAGCAAAAGCGCACAAAAAAAAAAATGACAAAGACTAAATTTAACGTGCCAAATGTCGTAGACAACAAAACTGAATACTTACACTAATATAAATAAACTTCCAAAAGTGAAACACATACATATTGCTAGTATTCTTTTCAATTATAGTTTTAGTGACAATACCACTATATGCATAATTTTTCTATACCAATGTGATGCCATCTAAAATATCCATCATACTCGTAAAAAAGCCACAAATCAACAATTCATTAAATCGATTACTTGTTATTCAACCTATTCTTCATGACTACTCTAGAATTATCAAAAAGTATACCATCATAAAAAATTCCCATAACCACCTTTGCCAATACATTTGCATCAGAGAACTCATCTCAATAAATTAAGGTGATACCATTTCCATTTTAAGTAACTGATAAAAAAAGGTATGTAAAATACAAAGGTGGAAGATTTTAAGCTAACTAATTAGTTAATTTAATACAAATAACAACAAAGTTATCACCAATCACTCTATAACAAATAGTTAAAAGGAAATAAGATAAACATTTCAAGCTATAAGACACATACTCCTTTACAGTCCTTCCTCCCCGTGGAAAAGAGGAAGGAGGGGATAGCAACATTGAGAAAGAAGAGAAGAGGGAAAAGAGAAATAGTGAAGCGAATTGTGCAAATTTTGGGTGTTAGAGGATGTAAATGTTAGTTAGGGTTTACTGTACTTATATCACGTGAGAAGTAACATGGGTGGACTACCAAAAACTACCGAGGACTACTAATTAACTACCAGATATTTTGGCAAATCTCATTCTCTTTTATTCTATTATGTTAATTAATAAAAGTGAGGATGTGAGGCTGATGCACATATTCTCATCCAATTTTGTCTTTCTTCTTGAATGGAAATTACATCTTTCCCTAACTTCAATTATTTGGTTGGGCCGCTAATGAATGACCAGCATAAAGAAGTTCAAATTCATCTAGGAAACAAAAACAGACAATTGTTACTTAAATTTGTGGGCCCATTAAATGTATTAGACCTCCAATTTCACAAGATAGTTGGTTAAACATTCAATACAAATACCAACCATTGCATAGAGAAGTTCAAATTCATCTAGGAAACAAAAACAGACAATTGTTACTTAAATTTGTGGGCCCATTAAATGTATTAGACCTCAAATTTCACAAGATAGTTGGTTAAATATTCAATACAAATACCAACCATCACCGATCAATTGAGCTGCTAATATCATTGAAGAAATTATGTGATGTCTTAAAAAGTGAACTTATGGATATTTTAATTCTTATGTTTACTCAAGACATAACTTATTGACAACTATGCCCTTCATCTCATTAAAGTTCCATGTTTTCTATTTTGAAATATTCCAAAATATTTGTCATGTTTACAAAGTCCAAGGATCTTCAACACTTTTTTCAATGTTGTCCCACCTACTGCATTTTGTTATCATGTTATTCAAATTCAAGTTTTGAAATTTGAAGGGAAAAATTAGAAAGTAAATCACTAATATTACAATCAAAGCACTATTATTAAAAAGTTAGATTCTCGAAAAGTGACAAATAAATTGAGACGGGAAGAGAAATTACAATTAGTGTTACTTGTCGTGTTAGTTCAACCGCTTACCTTGTACATATAGTTTTGAATTAGAATATCCTCTAATTGTTAGATATTAAATGCTTTAGGTCTAACCTTTTGTATTTAAAAAAAAAAAAAAAACCTAAAATATACTATGTATTATATAGTGTATTTCTTTCTTTCATGCATACTCACTTCTTTCTTGGATATGAGACCTAAATAACTATTTTCTTAAGTAATTGGTTAAATCATATGTACGACATCTAAGATGTTATGTTATAAAAATTAAGGGCACCACACATGATTTAGGCTGGTGCACTTCTTCTCACATTTCTACGTTGCCTTCTTCTTGAATAGAAATTATATCTTTTGTGACTTTTTCTAACTTCTCTCTTTTGATTGGGCCACTAATGAAACCTATATAAAAGAGTTCAAATTCATCTAAGAAACAAAGATTGACAATTGTTACTTAAATTTGCGGGCCCATTAAATACGTATTAGACCTCAACTTTTACAAGGTAGTTGGTTAAAAATTCAATCCAAATACAAACTATCAACCATAAATTAAGCCACGAATATCCTTGAAGAAATTACATGATGGCTTAAAAGTAAAATCATGGATATTTTCATTCTCATCTTCACTCAAGACATAACTTATTGATAACTAATTGTAATTAATGTTTCTTACTATGTAAGCTAAACGATTTACCTTGTACTTATAATTTTGAATTAGAATATCATCCAGTTGTTAGATGTTAAATGCTTTAGGTCTAACCTTTTCTATTTTAAAAAAATCAAAAATATACTATGTATTATAGTGTATTTCTTTCTCTGATACGTACTTCTTTCTTGAGTATGGGACCTAAATAATTATTTTCTTATATTAAATAATTGGTTAAATTATCAGTATAATATCTGACAAAAAATGAAAATAATGTAAACAATGGGATATCATATCGAAATATATGTTTGAATACTAAATAAAATAAATAATATTTGGATATATGCATTTGTATACGAGATATTATTCTGGAATAATGAGAATAAGCATTTGTTAGGGATATTATTGTAATATCTCAGGCCTGGGCTGACCAGTAATTTTTACACGAGAATAACGAATTCAAATATTTAAATTAAGTTCTTAATAGCCCATGATTTAAGATATTATATAGAAAAATGCTCAATAAGAGCGTGCATGTTACTGTATAACCTTGCTCCTCACGAAATTGACACTACTTAATCTATTTACTTCTGAGATAACCAGTCCACCTTGTTCGTTCCCACAAAAATTCCAGTAACAAATTTTAATTCCCATGGCACCTCTTAAAATGGAACTGAAGCACATCAACCACACATTAAAAATAAATCGGTCATATAATGAAATTCTTAGTATACACTACCAGCGTCCAAAATTCTGCATCGATTGCATAAAAACAAGCGGGACATATCTAAATTCTTGCCACTATTCTACCCACCAATGTAACTTTAATACATTTATTTATTAACTCATAATTTAATACATAAAACCGTATGAAAAAAGGTAAATGTATTTGTATACACTTCTTATGTATCTTAATACATTTTTATTCCTTTTCAACAAGTAAAATGAATAAAAGCCCATCTTCTATATATTACTTCATTTTTATATACCTAAAGTGCCCTTGTTTCAATATTTACTTACTAGAATAAATTTAAAATATTTATAAGTTTTAAAATATATATATATATATATATATATATATACATATTTTAAATTTTCATAGAATATCTTTTTTGTTATTTTTTTTAAAAAAAAAGATTTAGTTGATATTAGTATTTATTCATATGTTTCATATTAGAGTATAAAGTATATTGGCAATTTGCACAAAATATTTGTGCATCTAGAATAACTAATATATATAATGTTTATTATATATTAAATATTTATTCGGATCCAAGTCGTCGTAGTATCAGCACAACCATATCCATATCCATATCCAAGATTTGGACTGGATCCAGATAACTAGATTTATACATGGATTTGTATAGGACAAACGAATCTGGAACGGGTATGATCCATGTCTAGGCCTATCCGCTTAGACCCAGATCACACTCATTCTAGCACCATTTATTAGTTCTGGGTCAATATATAAATCTAATTATTCGGATCCGTTCAACTATTATAAAAATACACAAATCGTATATGGATCTGATTGTCCCGATCAAATTAGAACTCAAATATGATTAAAATATTTAATATATAATAATTATATATATATATATATATGTATATGTATATACGGGTTATTTTATATGCACAAAGATGTTTAAATTGGTAATATAATTTTATTCTCTAATATAAAACATATGTAGAGATATTAATATAAACTAAATATTTTTTTAAGTACAAAAAAAATAAATTTCTATAAAAATTTTGAAGGTTTTATACATAAATTTTCAAACTTATAAAATATTTTTAAATTTATTCTAGTAAGTAAACATTGAAATGTGTATTGCACTTTAGGTATATAAAAATAGAGTGGTTATACAAATCTTTTTTACACATTTGCTTGTTAAAAAGTTGGGATTTTGTACTTGGTTATACATATATCTAGATCTGTATAAGATACACATTTGCCTAAAAAAATGACGCACCTTTTTGTTTGGCATTACTACAATTGGAATAATTTAACACCCAGTTAGTCCGTCAACAGTTGCTCTGTACACAAAAAGTGCAAGAATTTTTCCTTGTCGCGGTATGTGTTCAAATTTGTTTACCCAATCACTCGAAACTTTATGCATGAAAATTGAAAATTGTTTTTGTTAACTGTCCTTAAAATAAATATAGTATCCTTTGTAAAATTGTTAATTGCTGTCTCTACAAAAAATATAATAGTTTCGATATATAGATAGTAATAAACCAGAGAGTTAGTCACACACACATGGCAACCCACCAAACACTACCCATACAATCACCCAATATTCTCTGTTGATGCACTCTGTTCCTCTACATGCTCAAATTTATATTGTGTATACAACATAATAATTAAATAAGTTTATTGAATATTGGAATGGAAAAAAGTAAAAGGGTAACAAAGTACTAGCTGGAAAGGTCCTTGTACTTCCACCATGTTAAATTACACCTGGCTACTGCATTTGATTTGTATTATGGAAAGCCCACATGCTATCAACAAAAATACCTAATAAGAGTGTGCATGTTATTGTATAACCTTGCTTTTCACGAAATTAACACTACTTCAACCCTTTAACTTCTGAGGCAATCAGTCCGCCTTGTTCATTCCCATCAAAACTTCCAGTCACAAATTTGGATTCCCATTATGCCTCTTAAAATGGAATTGAAGCACATAAGCCCCACATAAAATTCAAGTGGTCATATAACGAATTTCACACTACTAATGTCCATATTTTGTATCCAGGATTGTATAGAAACAAGTGGGACAATTCCAAGAACTTGCCATTTTTTTTGCCCGCCAAGGTAACTTTAATACATTTATTCATTAACTCGTGATTTAATACATAAACCATGGTAAAAAAAATGACACATTTTTGTTTGGCATTATTATTACATGAATAATTTAAAACTCGATTAATCTGTCTACAGCTTTCTTGTACACAAAAAACTCATGAATTTTTCCTTATCACGGTTTGTGTTCAAATTTGTTTATTTGATCAGTCTTAACTTTACCTATGAAAATTGAAAATTATTTTTGTTAACCATCCTTAACAAATATAGTATCGTTTGTAAAATTATCAATTGCTTTGTATGGAAAAAAAAAAACATAGTGGTTTTCCATATATAGATGGTAATAAACGATGGAGTTACCTCCTTAGCGTCTCACACAAATAAAAGTCCACCATACACAACCCATACAATCATCCAAAATTCTCCGTTGATGTAATCTGTTCCCCTACATGTTTAAAGTTTGTATTGCATATACAAATAATAATTAAATAAGTTTATTGAAGATTGGAATGAAAAAAGTAAAAGGGGAATAAAGTGCTAGTTGGCAAGGTCCTTACACTGCCAGCATTTAAGATACGTCTCAGTGGCAAACTCACGATTTTACATCTGGTATGCAACATGGCTACTATATTTGATTTGTAGTTTGGCAAGCCCACATGCCACCGGGAAAAATGCCTAATAAGAGTATGCATGTTACTGTAGAACCTTGCTCCTCACGAAATTAATACCACTTAATCCTTTTAGCTCTAACACAAGTAGCCAGCCGTGTTCATTCCCATAAAAAAATTCCAGTCACAACCCAACGTGCCTCTTAAAACAAAACTGAAGTACATCAACCCCACATAAAAATATGTGTACGGTCATATAACATACTTCACAGTACCGGCATCCACATTCCATATCCATTATCTAAAAACAAAGGGTAAATTACAATGAACCCCTTGTGGTTTGGCTATTGTTCAATTTGCTCCCCATAATTTGCAAATGTATAATCAACCCCCTTATAGTTAAGTTAAAGTAAAACCATTAAATATTCTATTAAGTAACAATTAACAGGTTAAAATTTAAAGGGTTATTTTAGTCATTTTAAATCTCTAATCAAGGTTACTTATATATTTTAACATAACGACCCCTTTTTTTTCGTTGGAGGGCATTTTTGGGCGGTGCAAGGGTAAAAGATTTAGGGGCATTTATGATTTTTAGCACAAATCTGTTAAACTTTTATATTCCAATCCATTTTATAAAAATGCCAAACTACAAGAGGACAAATTGTATATTTACAGACCATTGAGAGAAACCTGAACATTAGCCAAATCACAAGGGTTCTTGTAATTCACCCTAAAAACAAGTGAGACACATCCAAGTGCTTGCCACTTTTTAAGAGATATCCAAATGTAACTTTTAATATATTTATTTATTAACTCATGATTTAATAAAAACCATGTTAAGAAAATGACACACCATTTCATTTGTGGATTACTACAACATTAAAAATTTAACACCCGATTAGCCATCTAAGTTGCCACATACACAAAGAATGCATTTGTCTAGAGAGACACGGTGTAATTTTAAATTTATTTACTCGATTAGTCGTAAGTTTGTGCATAAAAATTGAAAATTATTTTTGTTAACTGCCATTAACAAAAATACAATATCCTTTGTAAAATTGTTAAATGCCCTCTAGAAAAAAACATAGTGGTTTCCATATACAGACGGTAATAAATCAAAAAGTTAAAATCTCACACAAAAAACGGCCTACTGCACACCACTCATACAATCATACAACATTTTCCCAAAAAATCTAAAGAATGTTAGAATCATAAAATCTCACCGAGAGATATAATTCTTAGTTCCCTTCTCAAAGTTTTGCTAAAAAAAAGTGTGCAAAAAAATATATCCGATCCTAATATCTTATTTTGTTTGTAAATTTATCCCCGAATATTCAACCCTTTCAACTAGAAAACAAAGCAATAAATTTGGTCATTTAGTTGAAATTTACCTTAAACAACTTCAGTTTTTTTCAACTTAACTAATTCATTAAGAAAATAAATTTTTGTATCCGTTGGCTAAGAAAAATGGTGTTCATCATATTTGTGAATCTAAAAACTTTTAAAAGAAGCAAATTTAGACAGAAATAGATAGAATGCTAACAAACTAGAAGATTATAGTATTCAACATTGTAACTACAAGGCAATTTTTTTTTTTTTTTGGTTTAAAAAAAATCAACAAATTATACTAACAAATAGGTGTGAAATAAATATTATAACCATCAATCTATACTATCTTCAACTTCACAAAATTATGCAATTAGATATTGCTGTGTATGAAATACAAATTCCGTGATTCAAAGTTACAAGCACTAAATTTTGGGGAATCAAATTTGCTAGTATTCTAACTACTTTAATTTTGAAAGAAAAAATGAACTTTTGATAACATATAGGTCCTATGTGGTTGTTTTTAAGTTTTTAAATATTAATTTCAACAACCAACGTAAATACCATATAGATATATGTAGTTCCCCATATACTGTGTTTCCTAAACTTAATTTAAAAAGTTGGCACACTTCACAAAGTTATTCTGTATGTGCTAAATTTTTGTTTTTTGTTTTTCCATATTGCCTATGTTGAGCATTGCTATAAGAAACAAGTCAAGAATATTAATTTGTCCATAAATGTTGTTATTATCAAGTTTGCATTTTTCAAATAGTGTTGGTTTTCATTTTTACCTCGTATCTTAAGGCTTCAAGATGTGTAATATAAAAATTCCCATATAACGACATATAAAATAGCCATGCAAAATCAAGCATGAGATTTTGCATGGCTCACTGTAGAAGAATAGTTCACGTAATACGTGGTGTGTATGTATATACATACATATATATACACATATATAGGCTGATTTGCCTGCATTACAAGCATTTATACCAAGTTGCATAGCTATATTCAACATAAGTATTAGCCCTTCGAAGTTTAGTGTTTTAGGGTGCAAAGTATCATTATGTTCACTCCAAATAAAGAGACATCCACCCTATAAATTCGACCAAAAATGTTCCCAAAAGATGATATAACGTTCAACTTTTCCGACATGAATGCCATTCTACCCACATATCATATTATCGCTATAAACGATTACGGTTGGCAACCTCAATCTCTTGTAAACATAACTACTTCAAAAATCTTTGTCTCCAATTATACTCCTGTACTGTATCTAGAACAAAGACTGTGTACACTATCCAACCTTCGCATTGGCCACTAGTACAACCCTTATTGAGGCCCCAAATCTCCTTCTCTCCCAGTATCCAATGACATTTCCATCATCGTCACCTTTTTATGTTAACATGTTACGCGAAGATATATCGGGTGAGCATGAAGCATGTTTTAGCTGGTATCCAATTGACCAACCCACTTGAAATTCTATATTACTAGAAGATACTCCTAATTGCAAACAAGTTGCAGAAAAATACTCTGATTATCGAACACAATCAAGAAAAACAACCAAAGTTGAACGCGATGTTTGTTGGGATTCCCAAGACCATACAAGGATACGACGTTAAACCGTTAAAATCCGTTGAAGACCGTAAGAAAGCTCGAAATTTTTTCGTAGGACACATGATCACGATTCTCAAGAGTCACGTCCAATTTTTTTTAACAGCTAGTGTTGGAGCTCAAATTTCAGCACATCTATCCCCAAGGATATCCAAATGCTACTACATTCAATACAAACACTTGTATTATTTTGGGAGAAATAGGCAAAATATTGTGGGTTGTATTGGTTTGGGTAGTATAGTTCTCTTGGCTCAACTAGAGGAAATTAGTGTGAGCACTAGAATCTTCAAGCATACAAAAGTGAGGTTGTAGTGTAAAACTTTGGCTCAACTTTAGCAAGGGTAGCCTGTGTACGTTAACTAAGAGGCACTTCAAAGAAGTTTGGGAACTTTCGTCTTAGATCATTTGCTTAAGCATTTGTTGCAAAAGTGCATTTTCATTAAATTCAAAGGTTTATTTTTGAGACAACCTAATTCACCCTCTTAGGAACAACTAGAAAATACTCCAATTGCTTCAAGAAAATTGCAGAGATATATGGGTCAGGTGATTCAAAGAGTGTTATCAATACAATTAACAAATTGGAAACAAAGTCCAAACTCAAATTATCCCCCAAACATGTCAAGAAATCAACAAAATAAAAAAGAAGAAATAATTTGTCAATTGTAGAATCACTTTCACATATCGTGAAGGAAATCAAGCATCACATAAAATATGCAAGTATTTTAAATTCTAACAAGATTCATTCCAATGGGAGTTGATGACATTCGGATAATGTTATTGTCTGTCTCTGAGATCAAGAAGGTAAGTGTATGCAATTCGTTCTTGATTCATAGACAGACAATAGAGTGTCAATTTAAAGTGTCCGCCAATAATCAACCTCATGACATTTCCTTTTATTGAGTATGAGACAATTTCAAGGAATTTTGAGGAAAGCTTTTTGCTTATATTGATTACTTCAAATCCATACGTTTCAGAATGATGCAAAAGGAATAAGTTGCTTGCTTTAAATTCTTAACAAACTTGATTTGGAAATTTGAAACAAATATGTATGGAAAAGTATATGTGGAAAATGTACTATTACTCTACTAGAAGCAAAAGCTTGTAAAAATTGGAAGGGTGCAAAAAGATTTTTGTTTTTAATATTACAAGTAATCCCAAATGACTGTCTCTTATACACATCTAGATGTGTATAAGAGACAAGACATAATATTTTATATTTGTAAAAACTCAATACTGTCTAATATTTGGTTCGGATTTGTTCATTTTTGTTTTTACAAATATAGTCATGTTTTAGTGAGTTTGTTAAGTAGTATTAAATTTGTGAATTTTGTATAGGTATACTATTAAAAGACATCATGATTTCTTCCAAATTTCGTGTCTTTTTAGTGTAGTACTACCTTGTTTTAGGACCTTGTTTTCAGGTGTTTGAAGATCAAAATTTTGTTGTAAACACATGTCAATTGATGATGAAGGTTTGTTGTACGACTTTGGATGAGATTGGTTGTTGCATTATTCAAACCCCTCCTTATAAAAGTTAAATATTATGTCGTCCATTCTTACCTTGAGGGATTTAATCAAGTTTTAGGCTCAAGTGAGTCTTCACAATAGAGTTGGTTCGTTGTTTAAAGCATATGGGCCCTGAATTGGTTTTAGAGACACTACCCATCAAAAGTTACCACGTGCATAGGCAGTGCTGCTACTAATTCATCCCACACGACAACGTTATGAAGTAGGGTTACTTGCCACGTATTAAATTTGCAAAGTGAAATTTTGCATGGCATTCCAAGAAACATTTTTATTTTTAAAAGTTTTTCCTAATAAATAATTATTAATATTGGAAGCCCAAAGGCTTGAACTCGTGAAGTCTAAAACAGACAGCATTTGGGTGGGCTTTTTTTTGGGGCTAATTGGATACTAGGTGGCTAGTAGCATTTGCCCCATATTCCACAGGTTTCAACTTTTTGGTTTAAATTAGTACATTTGATGTGAAGCATTTTGAATAGGTGTGCTTGAGTATGAACTATTAAAGATTCAATGGTGCTTGATATCTACTAAATTTAAGGTAACAATAGGCCCATAAGAAACAGGGCAAGGTTGTATTGCAAATATTTGTCCTATAGATTATTATATATTGCTAATAATTTTTTTGTGGGACTAAGTAGGAAAACCACTTAGTGTTTGTCTTGGTTCAGTCCAACTAGAATGTAGTCATCAGTGCATTAGATTTTAATTTCTGTTCACTTTAGTAAATTGCATTGCTTCACCAAAATTGAAAATAAAAAATTTAAGAAATTACAATCAACCATTCTGACAAGTGAAAAATAGTATGACTATTCCTTCAAAAAACATATTTTCTGGTGTGAAGGAAATTGAAACCTCTAAAATGAAGTACTCTCTATGAATTATTCACCAGAAAGCAATATAACCTATTAAGTTAAAAATAGGAACAGCAGCACAATTTATTTAGAATCATTTCAAAGGATACTACATTAGATTGAGAGTGTATACTAGACAAAGGATACAAGATACAATGATTTAAGGATCTATTTTTTCAATCTCAATAAACGTTGATTGATGTCCATTTTACAGAAATACACATTTTATATCCCTACAACATTTGTTTTTTTATTAGAAACAACTTGACATGAAGAAATAGATATTACTGAAACCTCACAACAATACAAGAGATATCGTCCCTACTTTTTGTAGAGAGAGCTTCCTCAGTTAGATGTTTAGCTTTTGCACTAGGATCCTTAATGTTCTTTATGGAATCAACTACTTCTTGGATTTGACATTGCCTTAAAGAAAGCCAAACCGATTTTAGTAACTAGATTATATTTGCTAATTTCTACAAAGTAATGAAGCATTTGACCAAGCATCTCATTCACTTTGAAGTGATCAAAATAGCTTACGAAGCTATCTAATGTTTGAGGAACATACCTTTCATAATCCATCACTTGCCAAAATAGTCTTCACTTTTATATATGGTTATGAGCTAAGATGACTTAGTTTAAACTTTTGCCACCAAAAGCCCTAGCCACTACCAACTGCCCATCAACTCTAGGAAAATCACTTATGGAAACAATTTTCAAGTCTGTTACCTTTCATTCATATATAGGCTATACTTCATCTATTTGACAATGAAGTAAAATTTATGCAATAAGATAGTTCTCCTATGATTTATTGGTCATATATTTGAGTCACTAAGAAAGTAGTGGGAGGGCTGATTTTTTTTTTAAAAAAAAAAAAAACATAGGCTATGAAAAACTACAATAATGAGACAACAAGTTGTATGCAGGCTATGATCTATGGTCAATTGTGCGTCAAAAGTAGAAAATATGGAATAACACATGAATAAAATTTTCTAATTAAACTTGTTGGACTTGGGATGGATGGAGTTTTGACAATTGATAGACTTGAGTGCTAGCAAGGATATATGAGACTTAAAAATGGGTAAGGTAATAATATTTTATTGTCTTTAACATAAATGACTATAAAAGCAATATATGTTATACAATTATACCACCTTATAGTATAAGCATATGCATTTCTAGAATGAACAAATATATAACTTAGATGAGACGTCACCAAATTATACTATAACAGAATACCATTGTTTTGATTGATCTCTCAAATCAACACAGACTATTTATAAAGACATGTTACCGGGAAGATTTGGCAACACCATTTTAGCATATGACAACCCGCGAATCTCTAACATCTACTACCATAAACTTCTCGTAATTTATGAGTATTGTTGTAACAATAGTTGAATCCCTTTCGATAATTTTAGTGATTGTTCTAATATATAGTAATCAATTGTATGATAAGCTCTTCTTGTTGCATATGCAATATTGGTCCAAAAGTCATGCCACAGAGATTATGACAAACGCATGAATGAGGAAGGACATACAAGGATGAAGAAACATCAACAACATAAATAAAATGGCATAGAAAATTTCAAATTGAAAAGTGTGTGAATGCTGTCTAGGTTTCCCAAAGAACTGGAAATGATGACACATACCTCCTTCAAAATGTTATCAAATAGGGGGACTGCAAGTATTTTGCAACATCATGTCCCATTTGCCCATCAAATAATGCAGAAAGGCCCAAATCAGTATTGTCCAATCTCCCGAATTCAAAAACCAAATAATCTCCCATGGCATGATTTGATTTTCCTTTCAATAGGTAAAAACCATAAGTGACGTGTTGTAGCATTTTGCTTTTCCCTTTCCCTATATCAGGTGATTTTGGTGCAGAAAAGCATGCTTTTAAATTCAAGAAAAAAAAATTTGAATCCAAATCAATAACTAAAAAGTATAAATTGAACTATATATGAAATGAGAGTATATCATAGTAGGATACTAAAGCATTCATTATTGTAAACAAAAGCCATTATATAGCATCTAAAAAGCACCTAAAACAATAGCAAAGAAAAAAAAATCTCGATGGCCTCTTACATATAGCAAAGAGTTGGCAACTAATAAAAGCCATTGCCAAAGAGGTGAAAAGTTCAAAACCTACTAGTTTTGGTAACTGCCATCCCAATCCAAGTCTTGCCTCAAGTAGCTTAATATTGATTGGATTATTGCAACAATCCCATCACATGTGTATATAATAAGAATCAAAGTCTTGGGTTTGTTCTTATGAAACCACATCAAAGAGCTTAAAGCAACAAATGAGATATTCAAGACAAAATTTGCATTTGCTTCTAGTGCTTGAAAAATGTAGTCCCATGTAAATTTTAAGCCTCTAGTACCCACGCAAAAAGGATGCCAGCAATCTATTCAAAACAAAATCAGCAAAGGCTGAACTTAGACCACAACCTGAAACTTGTGGGAGATATTCCTGTGGGTAAGTTGTGTCAAAGGCAAAATAAAGACCTCCAACATCTATGTACCCAATTAAAGCCTTCAATAATTCATAATACTAATCAAAACCGTCACTCTCTGATACATTTTGAAATGTAGTCAAACAAACAAGCTTTACTAGCATTGTTCCAAGATAAAACAGTAGTAGCATTAATGAAAAATCTCAAGAGTATCATACTCACACAAGGGAGTAACGGAGTAGTAGACAGCATGAAGGCCAAACGTAAAAATTGCACAATTGCCAAACAATGGATGTTGTAGTTCTTCATCACACCAACATATTCGCACAAAAACTATAGAAAAAAAAAAGGAAGAAAATCATAGGGACTTGCCCAAGAAAAAAAAAATCATTAGGACTTGACTTTGGGGGATATCCATTAGAACTTTTACAATATTAATAATCCCCACCTACTTTAACAAATCTGAAGCATACTTGATCCCAAATTGCTCCAAGTCTCCAAATCTCCAACTGATTTTGTGATACAATTTAGCAAAATCCAAACTTTTCACATAGTCATCAATTTTTTGGTGGTAAATGAACTATTCAGATATAACTCCAAAAACATAAAATTTATTCATCTGAACAAATTATAAAATTTTCTTTACTTTTTTTCAAATTTAACCCGTGATTTTGGAAAAATTTGTCCTGTTTAAAAAGCTGGCTATTATTTTGGATATTATTTTAAATATTATTTGAATAACTACTACAACTTTTGATAATTGATATATGTGAAGTAAGAAGTTAGTTTAAAATGTGTTAAAATAATTATTGCAAAATATTATTCATCGAATAATGAATAATGTTTATTGTCCAAATGTACTATATTGTCCAAAAACTGGGAGCCATTCTTCGTAGCTACCTACCTTTCCTTACCTCCCATTTCCTCCCCCTACTACTAACCCCCATTCCACCTTCCCCTTACTATTAACCTTCCTCAAATCTTATCTCTTACCATGTAAACTAATATATGCCTTCTTGAATTTCATTTGGTGGTGCATATGTCCAAACTCATTCTAAGTCCACATGTAAACATTTTTAAATTTTTAATAAGTAACACGAACATTATCAAACATATATACTTGCATAATAAATAGAGATATAAATTTATATTAATGAACATTTCATTTTTTGTAGGAAGAATACGAAAACAATTGACGTAGTAGCATAAAACTGAATTACCATTTTGGTTTCAACATAAAATTAACATATAGACTAAAACGAATTTTTGTGTGTAATCTAGTAATCACTAATATATTTCTTCTAACCCCAACTTTGAAAATTTCAAAAAAAAAATATTATTACATTTTTTCTTCCTTGCATCACCGGTGAATGAACAATGAATTTAAAAAGATATATCGTAATACAATTTTCTTTGAATCATAATAGCTAAAATATATGTATAGGAAAGGATTGTATAACTACCATACTTAATATTCATGTTGATTTGATGATGACATGATGGAATATAGGTCATGTTAATACATGTTAATCGATAGTGCCCTAACAATGAAATATAGCCTAAATGGTAAAACCATATTTCCCCCATGACTTAGGTAATGTGTTCGAGTTACCAAGGGACAGTTAGAGATCCACTGTAGATCCTTTTAAAGAAGGAAAAAAATCATATGTAGTGTCCTTAATTTGTATAACACTACATCTCAAAATATAAGTGTAATATTAAGAATTTATGACTTAATCAATTGTTTAAAAAAAAAGTCATTTAAGTCTCATACTATGCATAAAACCCTGGAAAAAAAATTCACCATAGCACATAGTATATTTTAGATTTTCTTTTTGTTTGAGAAAAGAAAATGTTATACCCAAAGAATTTAACATCTAACATTGATATACCAAATTCAAAATTGTAAAGTACAGGGTAAGTGGTTTTGAAAAATACTGTAAGTGAAACTAATTAGAGCAAACTGTTCCAATAGTCACTAAATTATTGAGTTGTTGCAAATGAAGTCACTTAACTACTTTTATTAACAAAATGGTCACTAAACTATATAAAATGTAGATTTGAAATCATTCTATCTATTTGAAATTTTAAAGGCAGACAACAAGTAACTTGTTGGGAGTTAAAATTATCCATACATATTAGAGTGATATTTTTAAAAAAAATAGTTATCATGAGAGGTCAAAATTAAGGGAAAAATATCTTTGGTCAAAATCTAGTTACCCTTTATTTTACCTTTCAACATCATATACCTATACCACTTGCAACCACCTTCACCCCAAACTCCCACCCACTCACGTTGTCAACTACCCCAAGGCCCCCAACCCCTATCCCCCTCTCACCATCGACCATCTTAGGTCCTCAAACCCCTATCCCTCTCTCTTGTCAAATATATTTATTTATTCCTTTCAGAACCACCACCATTCTTACAATCTGCCACTTTACAGACCAAACTGAAAAAGAATTTGGCACGATAAGACTAAATTGGAAAAGAATATGATACAATGAAGAACACCAAATGCAAGTGAATAGATAAAATTATCCACTCAAGAGTCAAGATAGTCAAAATTACATATACAAAACACAACTTAATATAGAACACATGGATGTTCTACATTAATTGGAATCGAAGTCCTAAAATAAAACTCCAGACAAATGAAACAAACAAAAACAAATATATAAGTTGGATGCTTTGTTGGTGGTGAGTGGTTGTATGGTAAGGGAGAACTTGTCTCCTCACTAGAGGGGAAAAAGTTGGGCTTGTGGATAGTGAGGAGACAAAGAAATTAGTGCAGTTGAGTAGACTACTTCTTTCTGCAGCAATGAAAACAAGAGGAGGAAATAAGCTTTTGAGGAGATGCTAGAGAACAAGGCAATGGGTTGCAAGTAGTGGAAGAAGATGGCAAAAGGTGTGGCCCAAATTTATCTACTTGTAATTCAGGAGCAGATAAATTGGGGAAGATGATAAAGTTTTTCAAATTATAATTTAATCCTTAAACTTTTATATTTCTCTTTTAACCCTTATTTATTCTTCTTCCAAAGTATTTGACAATTTTACTAATCAAAAAGTAACAGTTGCATAATCATAACGCCTCAAATAGATTGACTGATCCGAAAGCTACAATTTTAACAGTTTAGCGATCATTTTTGCAAGAAAAATTAGTTGGGTGACCTCATTTGTAAACTAATAGTTGAGTGACTATTGATGCATTTTGTTGTACTAATTATAATTAATTGTTATAATAAGTTATGAGAAAGTTCTACAATCTAGTTGAGGAACTATTCCATAATGCTTGTGCAGTACAATAATTTAAAGCACATGTTGTTGTACTGTGCAATCCTTTAAAGTAAAATGGAATGGTTCTCTAAAGGAACCATAAAATTTTCCTAAGTTATGTTTTGTGAGAAGATGAGAAAGAAAATATCCATACGTTAAATTTTGAGAGAAGGTGAGTATGTATAAAAGAAAGGAAAAAAAAAAGATACACCATAGTACATATTATATTCTAGATTTCTTTTTTTACAAATCTAAAAGGTTACGCCTAAAAATTTAACAACTAAAAATTAGATGATATCCTAACTCAAAATTGTAAAGTACAAGGTAAGTGATTTAGAAAATATGGTAAGTGGTAGTAATTATAATTAGTTGTCAATAAATTATGGGAAAGTTCTACAGTCCTTTTGAGGGAAATTCAATTGGCTTTAGTGCTTGTGCAATACAAGAATTAAAAGTATATATTTTTGTATATTGTATCCTTTAAAAGTACAGCGGAATGATTCCCTGAAGGGAGTGTAAAATCTTTTTAAAATTATGTTTTGAGAGAATATGAGAATGAAAATATGAAAATTTAATTTTTAAGGTATCATGTAATTTCTTTAATAATATTATGTGCTCAATTTATCATTTGTAGTTTGCTTTTGGATTGATTTTTTTAACTAATACCTTGTGAGAGTTGTGGTCTAATACACATTTAACTAGCCTACAAATTTAAGTAACAATTGATTAGTTTTTATTTCCTAGATGAATTTGAACTACTCTATGCATGTTTCATTTACGGGCCAATGAAAGAAGAGAAGTTAGAGAAAGCTATAATTTTCATTCAAGAAAGAAGGCAAAGTGGGAATGGAAATTATATCTTTCTCTAACTTCTCTTGTTTGATTAGGCCGCTAATGAAACTTACATAGAGTAGTTCAAATTCATCTAGAAAAAAAATTGGCAATTGTTACTTAAATTTGTAGGTCGGTCAATACGACTATTAGACCTCAACTCTCACAAAGTAGTTGGTTAAAAAATATCCAAATGGAAATTGCCAATAATCAATTGAGCACCTAATATTATTTAAAGAAATTACATGATGCCTAAAAAAATTAAATTATTGATATACACAAGATCGTGTATAAGAGACAGGCATATGTTGAAAAATTCTATCCTTCAAAGTATGACGAAATGATTCGTCATACTTTGAAGGATACAATACAACAACATGTGCTTTAAAATCTCACTAAAGCCAATTGAATTTCCCACAAAAGGATTATAGAACGTCCCCATAACTTATTGACAGCTAATTATAATTATTGCTATTTATGGTATTTTCTAAACCACTTACCTTGTACTTTCCAATTTTGAATTCGGATATCATCTATTTCTTAGATGTTAAATTTCTTAGAACATGTTCCTTTAAAAAAAAAAACTCTAAAATATAATATGTACTATGATGTATTTTTTTTCTTTCTTTTATACATAGTCATCTTCTCTCAAAAATTAATTCTATATGAATATTGTCATTCTCATCTTCTCACAAAACATAACTTAGTAAAATCTTACAGTGCTTTTAGGAAACCATTCTACTATAATGTAAAAGATTGCACAGTACAACAATATCTGCTACTATTTAATATTCAAGCCCACCCATACAACATGCTCTGATCTACTAACTTATACAAAAAAAATTGAAACCTATGAAATATGGAGCAAATACTACTAGCCACCTAGTATCAAATCAGACCAAAAAAGCCCACCTAAGTGCTGTCTATTTTAGACTTCATTGAAGCCTTTGGCTTCCAATATTAATAATTATGTATTAGAAAAATATTTATAAATATTAATAATAGTAGCAGCTGCTGCCTGTGCACGTGAAAACTTTTAATGGGTAGTGTATTTGAAACTAATTCAACGCCTACATGCATTAAATAGCAAACTAACTCTTTTGTGAAGGCTCACTTGAGCCCAGAACTTAATTACATCCCTCGAGGTAAGAATGAACAAAATAACATTTATTAATTAACCTTTCCAAGAAGGGTTCTAAACAATATAACAACCAATCTCATCCAAAGTTCAACATACCTTCATCATCAATTGACATACGTTTACAACAAAATTTTGATCTTCAAAAACCTGAAAACAAGATCCTAAAATAAGATAATGCTACACCAAGAAGACATGCAACTAGGAAGAAATCATGATTAAATTTAACAATATACCTATTCCAAATTCACAAATTTAATACTACTTGACAAACTCATCAAAGTATTACTCGATTTGCAAAAAAAAAAAAAAAAATTTGACCAAATATTAAATAAAAAATTGATGATTTATTGCTGTCTTGACAAATTGTTTAGAATTGCGATCTTATAAGAGATTTTTCTAAATTTAATTCATGTAATATTCTTGCACAAATCTTTTTGTACCCTTGCAAATTTTACAAGCTTTCACTACTAATAGAGTAATAGTACACTTTCCACATGTAGTTTTCCATACGGATTTATATCAAATTTCCAAATCAAGTTTGTTACCAGAAGTATTTAAGCTAAGCAGTTTATTCTTTTTGCATCATTTTGAGATTTGAAGTAATCAATATAAGCAAAAAAGCTTTCCTCAAATTTCCTTGAAATTGTCTCATGGTTGGGATGTGTATTTAAAACATTAATTTTCATTTCAAGACAAAAGTATAAACTGTTTTAAAATTTGTGCTAGCTATATACGTACTCCTAAGTTTTCAAAAATTTTGGCCCAAGGACCGAAATTCACAATTTGACTCGTCTTCAAGTGGAAAATCATTAGGATTTACGTGACAAATCATATTAATTTGACCTCTATATTTCATCCTATAATAAGATTTTTCTCCTAATAGAAAGTATAACAAGTTTTCCTATCACCCATTGTTTAACTTTCATAGTCAGCTACTTTGAGGGATTTAAAGTAGGACTCACTAACATGTTGATGGGCAACCTCACATGCCACCGCTAAGAGTGACAACTGAAAACTTGCATGGTTCTATGGATCTTTTGCTACTCGCGAGCCATTCACATTAAACAAGGTCTTTGGTATTTGACACATTCATTAAGATTTGTATAAGAGACAGACCGAATTACAGTTATAAATTTTTATCCATATTGCTTCTCTAGAAAGGAATTGAAAGCATATCAATCCCACATACAAAAAAAGCGTTGATTGCTGATTTTATACTAGCTACCGTCCACAATCTGCATCCGTTACACAAAATCAAATAAGAGACAATGACATACTTGCCAATTTTTCTACCCTTTTAGGTAATTTTTTAAATCTAGCAACTCATGATTTAATACATAAACCAACTTACAAAAAATATTGGCACAACCTTATCCCTTGGCATTCTTACAATACGAACAATTTAACAAATGGTTAGCCTCCAAAGTTTAACAGGGTCAAAATTTTCATCCAAAAGGTGTGTGAAATGTCATAATTACCCTCAATTTTATAGTTGTACTTCATCACTCTAAAATTAGGCTGAGTTTCACTTGGCACCTTAACTTTATTTTCTAAGAAATTTATGTCCATCAGAACTTATGATGATTTTTGTTCTATCCAATAGCATTGAAAAAAAAAAAAAATTTACTCTTTAGTATTAAGTCCATGAATTAAAAAAATTACATTCTTCATATTATATCCATTTTTGACATGTCATCACATACTTGTTTCGTTTTAATTATATATAGAGAGTGAATAATTTTATTTATTCTATCTTAATTCTTCAATGTTTCTTATACAAATTTAGATGTGTATAAGAGACAGTTATGTCATTGTTTTTATTATTCAAAATACATATTTTAGTTAGTAATGTTGATCTTTAAATTTAAACAATACTATATATTTTTATATAAAATGAACTTGATCTATTCACTTACTCATACTCCATAAAAGAAAAGAAAATATTACTAGAAACAATCACATAATTCAGAAAAATAAAGTTATTTATTTCATGTTTAAACGAATAATTATAGGAAAAGAAATTCACAATTATCAACTAAATATCATTAGTCGCTTATAAAAGAACAAATTTTTAATCAATTTTTTATGATTAGTCAATAAGTCTAATACGTATTGATATAATAGCTGTCTCTTATACACATCTTGATTTAACTTAATTGACATTTTAAAATATATCTTTTTCCATTAAATATAAAAATTATTACATTTAATAAGTTATGGGGAAGTTCTATATCACTTTTGTAAAAAAATTAATTGGCTTTAGTAGATTTTAATGTTCATATTTGTTGTTCTTGTATCCATGTCTAAACTTACACATAATAGATGTTAGATGAAACATTAATTGTTGTTGGCTTTGAACAACAAGATTAAAAGTGAAACTCACCTTAATGTCCGGGTAGCAAAATGTAACTATAAAATTGAGGGTAATTATGAAATTTCACACAATTTTGGGAGAAAATTTTGACCCTAGTAAACTTGGGGATAATTTTTATATAAAATGGACACAGAGGCAATTTGCAACTGACCTTTATTTACAGGGGACAAAGTGTAATTAAGCATTTTTAATTGTATGATTTAAGAATTTCAATTTTTACAATAGAGACAAAAAAAAGAAAAAAAGAAAAAAAGAAACAATTGATAATTTTAAGGGTGCAAGTATAGGATTTAATTAGAATTCTTAAAAATTTTATTACCCATTTTTATAATTGTTCCAAAAAAAAAAAAACCTCCATTAATGTGTCAAGCTATGACTATATGAGGGCATAGTAATACTTTAGAAAACAGTTGCAAGGTCTATGTCTAATCAAAAAATTACAAGTGTTCTACTTTGGCGTGATACTGACAAAATTTATGGTAGTTATTGAGTAATTAGTGACATTTTAGTAATTGTTCAATAATCAATGAGAGGAAACAATTTGAATTGCACAGTCCAACTTATTAAAATTAGGAAACCATGTTTCTCCAATTTGTTCTTGAGAAACTACTAAAATGCTTAGTAGTTTAATGACTAAAACCATCTTTACATTTGCTTTAAGTTTTTCTTTTCCTGAAATTGATATCAAAAGCAAAAAGAAAAATTTTCTTGAAGTTTTTGCCACTTTATTCACTATATTACACGTTATCAGCCGCAGTTAACCGTGGAATGTTTTAATTATAATAGGTAAAAGAAAATTAGAGAAAGAAAGTAACCATTTGATTAATTACTTCTGGAATAATTACACTGTTCCAAAGATAATCAAACTCATTCGTAGATTTCAATAATACGAGTGAAAAAATTAATTAAACATATGTTATATGCATAATCATAAGAATCTTGCCTTGCTTTTCTGATGTAAACCTAAGCCATTGCTTTGACAAAAGTGATATTTCTATTTGTATTTTCCACATACTTTAAGGTCAATTCTTTATAGGTTAATTTCAACATCCCATTGCTTTATGCTAAAGGGGAGATGTTGTGAAATTGCGAGAGCATTATTTTAGTGCAAGTGTTCTAAGCTTTCATTTACCTTTTCCTATTACATCTGTACTAGAATAACCAATCGTATTTTAAGTCCAGGCACACACAAAAGTCTTAAAACCGACTTTAAAATTGACTAGTTGAAAACCAAATGGTATTTATCACTTCATTTGTTAAATAAGCTTGTTTCTTGATAAGCATTTCAGATCATATCGATTTAGATGTAAATGACCAAAAATTTTAAAATGGACATGACTAAAATGGCATTATGTCATGAATCAGTGGTTCATATCTAATAATATCACTTATGTAAATAATGTGACTAGATTTAAATCACAATGTTCATGACATAATATTGTAAATTGAATTCACCTAAAAAATAACCGCAAAAAAAGATTAATAGCCAATTTGTGAATAAGACCACGAGATCTATAAATACAATCTAAGAGGCCGGTTACACACAATCTAGGATACTTGGATAGAGAATTAACCTTAAAGTTTCGGAAAACAACTAAAATTGTCCCTGAAATTTTTTATTAAAACACAAATGGTTTTTAAACTTTAATTTGAGTCATTATATTTATTTTATGCCAATTTAGTTCTTAGGTGGTGACTCCACTCAAAACTTGTACGTTCACCATCTTTGACCGGAGTGGTTTACTTAACTAAGGACAAATAGGTAAATTACTAACTTTCCCAACGCATGTCATATAGCCGAAAAAATTAAAGGAAAAATTCTCAAATCTCTATCCTTTTTTCTCTCTTCTCTTTCAACGATACCTCAACCACTACCTCATGGCATTGCGTACTCTTTTAAGGAAAAGTTTTCATCGTGTGCAGAAATTAAACAAAAGTCAGAGTCCATTTAATAGAATTTGAATACTAGAATAAGTTGTTTAATTAGTATTTTTTTAATCAATTTTAAGTTTGCATAGAATTTGATTCCCATCTGGAAGTTTATATAGCCAATTCCTAATTGGAATCTATTTGGCTCTAAGTCTATATATTGTGTTACTGCTGCCGTTGACATTTGTACGAGAAGTAGAATAAAAAATTGATTGTCTCATGAAGGTTTTTTTGAGCCAAGGTTGTTATTAGTGTTATTAGTAGTGCAAATAGCATACACAATGTGTATGCAAATTAAGAAAAATATAAATAATTAAATTAGATAAATCTTTTGTGTATAAGAAAACTTTTCCAAATTCTATTCTTGGAATTTCTAGGTATTTATTAAACCACTGTTTGTTATACAAATCTAAGAATTTTACTACGATTTTGCTCCTCAACGAATAAATTACTAAATCATTGACATGTGTGTATTAATGAAAATCCATTAATTTTAACATAACACCAAAAAGCTTTATCTTGTGCCTTATATATAGTTAGATTATTATTTTTTTTGGTTTTAAAACTTACGACTTTCGTTTCTTTTGCATCATAGCCAAAGTGTTTCATTAGTCGCAGAACCAAAAAAAAAGTTTTATGGCTCTGATTTTTCTATTCCATGAGTATTATTGAATAAATAACTTTTAGGGCCTTCATCATGTGAAGTTTGGATTTTTCTTGCACAATCCTTTCCCATCTTCTGAAAAGAAAAGAAATTAAAAACTAGAAATTTTGACTTCAAATGAAATTAAAAGAAAGTCTACTAAATTAAACTATGATTAAGATCAAATGGAAAATAAAGATTAAGTTAAGAAGATTCAAATTTTCTAGAACATAAAAACTTCTACTTAAACTAAGATTTTTACCCGCTAAGATGAGAAGAAATGTAAATTAAAAGCTAATAATTTTATATTAAATGAAAATTAATGAAAAACCAACTAAATTAGTCAAGATAAAAGAATAAGAAAATAAGATTTAAGCTAAGAAAACTCAAATTAAATATAACTCAAGAAAATACTAGTTAAACTAAGATTTTACTCTACTTGGAAAGCACAAAGCTTATAGCTAGTAGCGTAGTTAGTAGATTAGTTTAGAAGAAAAAATCCTTAATTTAAGGTAAGAAAGAATTTAAACTTTAACTTCAATTAAATTAAAATTAAGATTCTACAAAGTTTAAACTAAGAAAGGTTGAGAAGAAAGAAAGAAAAGAATTCTAAACTAATCTACTAACTACGCTACTAGCTATAAGCTTTGTGTGTACCATACAAGAGCAATTAAAAAGAAACTTTCCTATAAGAATTACAATTTCACCCATTAAAAGTTTAGATTTGGGAACTCGGACCGCAGTTTCAAATAATTGATCTTGGTTTGAAACCACAGATTAATTATAATTAAAAATGCCTTCAAAATTCTGCTTTTATATCATATACTTTCATTTCCTTTGTAAATATTTGATACCGCAGTTTGGACCAACTTCCTGCATATGTCTTGAATTCTTCCTTTTTGCACTTTAATTGATTATAATATAAAGATGTGTATAAGATAGACTAAGTAACCTAATTATACCAAAATACTTCGAAACTAATTAGGTACATTAGATAATTGGATTAAACTTCAAGATAATTTTCTTTTACCTATTATAATTAAAACATTCAATTGTAATATGTGGCATGTTTTTGCGTGTCAATTGTAATATGTGATGTGTTTCTACTTGTTCAAATTTCTGTTTAAACATAATAGATGCAAACAAATTAATATGTGCAAATAGTTTTGTAAATAAGTTACAAAAAATTGATTTTGAAACCTAAAGGTTGCCAAGTGAAATTATCCAATATCTTGGGAGAGGTTTGTGAAATTACATTTTTAGCAATATGAATAAAGAACTAAGGGTATGAATGTCAATTTCACACACTTTAATACTTACTTTAGGACCCATTAATAAGAGAAGGGAGGTAATGCCTTTGAGAAAAACACCTAGTTATGAAATTTTTAAAAATATCTAAATTCTAATACTAATTAGGCAACATCCCGGAAGTATATGTTGTCAACTAGTAGTCTTATACACATCTAGATGTGTATAAGAGACAAGAATTGATTTTAATTACTGATTATTATAATAATTTATTAGTTGAAGTGATTGATTAAAAAGGAGTTTTAACTAAAACTAGAATTTAAGAAGCTAGGAAAGCAATTTAAAGTCTAACTAGCAAAGTAATTCTAATTAAACATTAACACTAAAAGAGGCACTTAGAAGAAAGCAATTAAAAAGGACTTGTGAAAAGAGACATTTTGGAAGGCAATTAAAAACAACAAGTAAAAGGGAAGCATCTTAGGGAAGTAATTAATTAATTTAGATTACTAATTAATACTAAAGAAGCATGATTAAAGAAAGCCCAATAACTACTAGTTACTGTAACTAATCTAGGCACAAATTATCACTAATAAAATATTTTTAAGGAAAGCACATAACTAAATTATCCTAATTGTATAACCAAAACTAGAAATTACTACTAGAAAGCTTTTCTAGGAAAAAATTCAAGAAAGCAAGTTTTTGTAAGCAATTTAAGAAAGCATTCAACTTACAAATTACTCTAAGAAAGCATGTAAAGGCAACAAAACAATCTACTAATTAATGTAAGAAAGCATATAAAAGAATACATTTAAACTAAACTAAACTAAATTAACACAAAGCATAGAAATTAGACATCAGTTAAAAACAACATAAGTTTTTAATCTACAATTAGGAGTTTGGATACTACACTAATCTATAGGTAATCTAAGAAAATCCTTCCCAAATAGGGAAGAAAATAGAAAGAGTTAAACTACCTTAATTCTACTCTGTTTGGCCTCCAAAAAGACTTTAAGAATGTATTTATACGCTTAGACTTGAATGGAGGAACTTGCAGCCATAATGCCACATTTTGGACTATTTTACCCCTCAAAACTCTTGAATCGTGCCCTTAAATTGTTTTTGCCAGGAGTCGCAAACCGTAGTTTTGAATTTTCATCTTTAAAAATCCAAACCAAAGTTTAGAAATTTTTTGCAAATTGTGATTTAGAATTTTCCTCCTTAAAAATCCAAACCAGGATTTAGCAAATTTTTGCAAACTGCGATTTAGAATTTTTCGCCTTAAAAATCCATCCGGGTTTTAGGATTCTACTGCACAACTAGAAGTTTAACCATGCTTGGGAATTGTGGTTTTCAGCTATTTAATGGCTTGATTTGATCCGTTTCTCATCCAATTGTTGCGTCGTTTTCTCTAATAAACTCCTATACATAAATGCATTCTATTAGCAACACAAAAACACTAAAATAACATTAAAATACTTAATTAACATAAACTAATGCGACCTAGAACAGGAGCAAAAATTAAAAACAATTCTTAAACCATAAAAATGCTTGAAACTAGAGTAAAAATATTTAAATTTAGGATACATATAACTCTAGTTTCTTAGAGTTATAACACCCCCAAACATAAAGTTTTGCTCGTCCCGAGCAAAATAAAAGAAAAGAAAAGAACAATAAAAACAACTAACACAAAACACATAACACCTCCGAGAAATTGAAATTGAAATTGAAATGTGAACTATAATGCACTAGTCAAAAGTGAAAATGGGGTTTTAACTCCACAAACTCAACATTTTCATCCACCCCTTCATTTACAAAAATGTACACTAGTTTTAGTAACAAACTTTACTTTGACTAATGAAGTATTTTTGAAATGCCAAGTTCAAATGTAAATTGATCTAGAACAAACAAGTCAAGTTACTCAAAAATTTGATCCAAGTATAGAAAGATCCTTAGGACTTGTTTGAGTTTAAGAAGTATAAAAGATGCAAAGTGAATATGCAAGGATATTTATGGACACCATAAGGTTTGACAAAGACCATCAACCAAAACAATGGTTCACCCCAACTCTCTAATATCTAATAGCCTAAATTAAGGATCATGTAAGACTTTTTAAGATTGTAATGTAAGTTAAGGTAATAGGGTAGGATAAATTTAGATATAAGTGACTTAAATCACCTTAGTCATTAAAATATAAACTCTTGGACTACTATCCCAAACATACAATTCCCAAAACTACAAGACTTAACCAACCAACACTTGAAAGACAAAAACATTATTTATAACAAAATAAACTCTTGAAGGTAAAATAAACCTTCTTTATTCAACTTAATAAAATACCCAATTTTCTTCTCTTTTTTTCTTTTCTTTTTTTTAAAGAAAATTTCATATGGAACAAAAATTATATAAATCAATCAATTACTACAAGAGATACAAATAACATTAAGCATCTTAACTTCAATTCCCACCAAAGCTATTCACACAAAAATCTCTATCAAGCCATCATATAAACTCTAGCTATTACATTGGAGAACTAGGATAATTCTACAATGACTAAGTTGATGGGACGAAGAGATGATGAATGACAAAATAGAATGGCTAAATTACGTGGTTGACAAAGAAAGGCTATAAGGCTCAATAGAGACACCAAGGATAAATTAATGTATGGTAAGTTTTTTGGCTCAAACAATCCAAAAAAATGCATAGATCATTTTCAAAATCCGGCTATTTGGCTAATAGGGGATTTACATTAGACTAACTAATGCACCAAGCAAAACCCTACAAACCCACAAAATATCCAAAATGCAATTCATGCAACATGACCAAAGATGCTTAATTTAGACTTTCTCTACTCAAAAGCAATTTGGGAAAATCTTTAACATTGTGTTTAGATGGGTGGATTTGATTTGAAGAAAGGATTTTAAATGCATGAATTTGAATTGGGTAGATTTGAAATGACATGAAATTTGGATAGTTCCTTGAATTTCAAATCCACTCATTTAACCATTAAAATCACATTCCCATTTGTTAGTGGATTTCAAATCCACAACTAAATGAATTACCTTGCTTCGATAACTTATTATAGATTAGGATTTTAAATCAAATCTACCCAAATCCTTCCATCCAAACACAATGAAAATGTTTGAACCATATCAACAAATTAATTAAACTTGGCATTAGAAAAATACTTACGGAAAAAGCAAAGTTTATTGTCAAAACTAGTTGAGAAAAATATTATATGAAGTAGACGAAAATATTGTTGAGTTTCAAGGGTTAAATCCCATTTTTCACATGAAGTGTAACCTATGTTCAAGACCTGATTTCAACTCTCACAAACGATGAAAACAAAAACCACTCCCAAAGTACAAGACAATAGACACCACCACATTTTTCACATTATTTTAATGATGAGTATAACTCATCCTACCACTCACCCATATCACAAGAAATAAAAATTACTACTCGAAAGCATAAAAACCCAACACATAACTAACTAAATATAAACTAGGCAATGATTTTGAGCATATACTTGGACAATCAAAAAGGTAAAGTAAAAGATGAACAATATATTAACCAAGCGATGGTGAATACAACCAAGTAAACTCAATTTGAACTTAAAAAAACAAAGTTCTACTCTTCAATTATGGACTTCATCAGCATTAAGCACAACACTAATCAAGGCTAAACAATGAGTAAATTTTAAGTGGAACATATAAATGCAATTTTAGTTAAGCACATACGTCCCTTAAGTTGTCTAATCCTTTTTCAATCGGTATAATTACACTAAAGAGGGGTCATTAGGTCTTCACGGGTGCCAAACAATTTAAAAAAAAAAAAACACACGTAAGTGTGTGCCCAATTCATCTCCCCTCCCAAACTTAGCTTCATATATAATTGGTCTCAAAAAGATATTCAACAACAACAACAACTCTTAATATATATCAAGCATTTACATGAACTACTCAAAATTAGCTCACACATTTAGCTACATAAAGTGTATAAACTCCACACAAAGAAATAATTAAAAACCAAGTCCAAGTTCATTCCATAAAGCATGTATACCATTCACAAATCACAGAAGTCACACATTGTCATCAATTGTTATCATCAAAAACCAAATTTGTCCAAGAAAATCAAAAATCAATCACCAACAACAAAACACAAACTAACTAAACACAAGACTACTAGTCTTTATTACCTACCTGGTTCTTAAACTAAAGCAACAAAATTAAAAGAAAGCATAATAAATAAAAGAGAAAGAAATACTCCCACAAAACGAGGAAAGCTTCCCAAGGATATCGTAAATCCTAAGTGAATATACACCATTGTTGAGCTCCTTCGAAATCCCCAAGGAATTGAGGAGGCATAAGTAAATTGTGCCTCCTCAGCCCTCTTTAAAAAGTATCCCTCTTCTCCTACTCCTTGAGCCAGCTCTTTTTCAACAAACACTCTATAGGGTACTTCCTTGTACATAATAGTTGTGAGATTTGAGCATAATTGTGTAGTTCTTCTTTGTTTCACATACTCAATAACTCAACCATATCACATTGGTCTTCAACGTGCCCATTGTCCTCTTCAGTTGATGGGAATGTTTGAGCTTCTTGGTCTTCCCAACCCAACATCCTTTTGAGTTTGGAAAATTGGTCTTGTTTTCTCTTCATGGAATTGGTTTGATTCTTCAGAAGGTCATCATCATCTACTCCAATTTTTCCTCATTTTTTCTTGGTCTTCTTGGTTTGGTGTGTCATCCTACATGGCGTAAGGAGACTGGGTTGTTATGAAGTGTGCGCCAAAGGATTCTTCATAGTTGACTTAAGCATACTCACAACCTACCAACTCAATTGATTCTCCATGAAAGCCATACCCCCCAAACTTGAGTTTGTCCATAGGTGTTGGTGAGGCTTGATGTTCCAATTGGGTTGGGATAGAAATGAAGTTCCTTGAGTTTTTCCCACCAGTTTTTCACAATTTGGGTCAAATGAGACACTATGATATGCATATAGTGGGATTGGTGCTTGAATTGGCGTATGATTTCTTTCTTAACGTAGGCCATTTTCTTCTCCATTTGTGCCTCATCTAATTCTTGGATTGGTGAGTGAAAAAGTTAGGCCTCCATTGGTTTATAGTAAAGCTCTTGAGGTGGAAAGAAATAGTAGGGATTTCTTTGGTAACTCTCATAAGTATATGGATAGCTAAACCATCCCTCTTGAAAATCTAAGGGATAAGAGGAGTAACCATAACAAGAATCATACTCATTGGGCACACCTCTATTACCTTAAAAATGATAATCTCCTTAATATGACTCATTCTAATTAGGTCCTTGCATGTTCTTGTAGTAACAAACAACACAAATATAAATAAGAGAAAGAACTAAATCACACAAACAAGAAAATTACGAAAGCTTAGACTATTAGCTAGTCCAAGCTATCCACCAACAAGAAAATCATTTTGGATTTTTTAAAATAGGAACACAACTCAAAATGAAAATCATTTTGGTTTTTTTTGAATGCTTTTAGATAGGTGAAACAACTATACAAGAAAATAAAAAATTTCAATCTAGCAACCCAACCAAATTGTATCAATATCATCGAAAACCAATCCCCGACAACGGCACCAAAAACTGGATGCCTTTGAGAAAATACCTAGTTATAAAATTTTTAAAAACACCTAAATCCTAATACTAATTAGGCGGCATTCCGCAAGTATATGGTTGTCAAATAGTAATATAGGGAAGTAGGGATCGAACCCACAAGGATTGGTTGGCAATTAGCGATTATCGATTATTTAGTTGGGTTACTAGTTGAAGTGATTGATTAAAAAGGATTTTTAACTAAAATTAGAATTTAAGAGGATAGGAAAGAAATTTAAAGTCTAACTAGCAAAGTAATTCTAATTAAACATTAACACTAAATGAGGCTCTTTGAAGAAAGCAATTAATGTGAAAAGAGGGCATTTTGGAACGCAATTAAAGACAACAAGTAAAAGGGAAGCATCTTAGGGAAGCAATTAATTAATTTAGAATACTACTAATTAATACTTAGGAAGCATGATTAAAGAAAGCCCAATAACTACTCTACTCTAACTAACTAATTTAGGCACAAATTATCACTAAGAAAGCATTTTTAAGGAAAGCCCATAACTAAATTATCCTAATTAACTAACCTAAGCAACAAATTACTACCGGAAAGCCTTTTTAGGGAAAAATTCAAGAAAGCAAGTAAAAGTGAGCAATTTCAGAAAACATTTAACCTACAAGTTACTCTAAGAAAGCGTGTAAAAGAGGCAAAAAAATAATCTACTAATTAATCTAAGAAAGCATATAAAAGAAAGCATTTTGTAAACTAAACTAAATTAAAACAAAGCATATGAAATTAGAAATAAATTAACGAGAACTTACACTAAAAGTCTTTAATCTACAACTAGGAGTTTGGATACTACACTAATCTTAGAAAATAGTCCCCAAATGGGGAAGAAAAATGAAGAGTTAAACTACCCTAATTCTACTCTACTCATGGTCTCCAAAGAGGCTTTAAGAATGTATTTATATGCCTAGGGTTGAATGGAGGAACTTGCAACCATAATTTGCCATGTTTTGGACCATTTTACCCCTCAAAACTCTTGAATCGCACCCAAAAATTGTTTCTACCAAGAATCGCAAGCTGCGGTTTAGAATTTTCCTCCTTAAAAATTCAAGCCAGGGTTTAGAAATTTTTTACAAACCATGGTTTAGAATTTTCCTCCTTAAAAAACCAACCGGGGTTTAGAAAATTTTTAAAACCGCAGTTTAGAGTGTTTCCTCCTTAAAATTCCAGATGGGGTTTAGAGATTCTACTGCACCACTAGAAGTTTAACCGTGATTTTGGGTTGCTTGATGGCTTGATTTGATCCGTTTCTCGTCCAATCGCTGCATTCTTTTCTCTAATCAACTCTTACACATAAATACATTCTATTAGCAACACAAAAACACTAAAATAACATTAAAATTACTGAATTAAAATAAACTAACACAATCTAGAAGAACTTACACATCATGAAAGGAAAAATAGACAAAAACAATACTTAAACCATAAAAAAGCTTGAAACTAGAGCAAAAATCTCTAGTTTCCTAGAGTTATCAGAAGATAAGTGATATTTTTGAAGGTTCATAGCAATACTGAGTAATATTAGCCTAAACCTCAAGGGAGGTTTATGAAATTATCCCTAATACTTATCATGCCTTAATATTTACAAAATACACATGTAAAGACCAAATGCAAGGCAATTAGACAAAAACACCTAATTAAACACTAAAGTCCGGATAATTATACCAAGATACTATAGTTAAACAAGTAAAATAACTCTAGTTTCCTAGAGTTATCACTTAAACATGGCTCTAGGACTGATTCCTGTAAGGACATTTTGGTAATTTTAGCCTAAAAGGCAAAAAAGGCCAATATGAATCTGATAAATTATTTGCAAACCCGTTAGTCATTCAAGACCCGTCGAACCTAGGTATAAATAACAAAACAACAAGTCAGATTCATAATTCACTTTCATATTTACAAAAGCTCTAAATTCTCTTTGAATTTTCCCCCCATCTAAAGTAACTGACTTAAGTATTGGAACTTCCCTCAGGAGACAAGGCCTCGCCCATTGTTTTCTCAGGTTTTCTGGATGTTGTTACTATGCATGGGAACCTTATCCTTGCCTTGGATTGAATTACACTTGGATTTAGTGCCGAGTAAATTTCAGCATCAACATTTGGCACTACCTATGAGAAATTGAACTAAAGGAGATATTGAGACATGACACCTAATATGCATAATAATCACTGGAGCAATGGCGACAAGGGCAAAGGGATTTCAACCATCATCGCTCCAATCGATCTCGTACGGAGATAACTCAATATGAAGGACAAGACAGGGATTCTAATCCTCAAGTCTTGGTCAAGTATGAGGAAATTCACAAGTTGAGACAACAGTAGCGCTACTGACAGAAATGCTCATGAGGCAACAACTTGAACAGCACCTATCTCAAGGCTAAGAATTCCCCTACAAATCAAGTGGATACACAAACCCTGGCTTTTCCACCTTTTGCCTCAAGCTAGTGAGAGGTCGAGTGGCACTAGAGAGAGAAGCCCAGGTGAAGCAACTTCTACACCCATAAAAAGGGAAGCTCTAGGAGAGAGAGTGTACCAAGAAGATAATGCTAGAAAGAAAGGAGAACATGGGAAAGAGATTGGACAACCTGTAGGCTCGAAGAGACAAAATTGACAATAAGGAAGAGAAGAACACTGGATACAAGTACTCCCTACCCTTGTCTAATGCTACAATGCAAGAGTTTCTTCCCAAATGTTGGCAAATGCCGACGTTTGGCTTATATGATAGAACCACTGATCCATGAGAACACCTAGATACCTACCGATCTAAAATGTGCCTTCAAGGGGCATCAGATGCTATCATTTGTTTAGGGTTCCCCGGAACCCTTAAAAGCTATCTCAGTTTGGTTCAAAGGATACAAGAAGAGGGACATTACTAACTTCGATTAATTTGTAGACATATTCCTGAACAAGTTTGACATAGAACTAGAAAAGAATCTCTAAAACAAGAACTCATTTTCATACCCTCAATTAAAAGTCAAAAGATTCCCTCATGACTATGTAGAAAGGTTTGAGAAAGAAACCCTCAAGATCCAAGGAGCAGTAGAGGATATGCAGACTATGGCTTTCCAAGTCATGGTCAAGCCTAGGAAGTTTTCTTTTGACTTTAATTTGAGTCCTCCCATCACTCTCATTGCCTTTTGCTTTAAAGTAGAGAAATTTGCCTTGGTTGATGAAGAAGAAAGGAAGAAGACAAAGCCATGAAGGAATCAATGAAGCTGAACCCGCAAAGAAGAACAATGTTCGTAATCGGTTATCTATAACCGTGACCCATAGGAGAAGTCCCAAATCTCCTAAGATTTATACTTTAGTCAATTCCATCTTGGCTCATATTTTCGCTACGATTGAGAAAAGGCCTTTTGTGATTGGCCAACTCCAATAATGAGCAACCTAAAACACAGGAACAAGAACAAGTGTTGTCTTATTTCCATAAAGAAAATAGGCATTGATACCAATGATTGCTTTGCTTTGAAAAATGTGATTGAAGAGCTTTTGTAAGGGTTTACTTAAAACAATTTCTCCAAGATTTAGAAAGAAGCATGTAGTTCCCAAATGAAGACTAAGAGAAGGTGTTAACAGCTAAGCCCCAATAAGTAGTACACTTAATGTCTTGTTCAACTTTTCATATAATCTCCTATACCAAGCTATACCCATTGAAAACATTTCTTTTTTTAGTAAAGGAAAATTTTCTAAGCCTTTTTGTCCTTTGAATCATGTAATTGATTCTCTAAGATAAGTAGTTTAGCAAGAAAGATGCTAAAGAAGAACAATTCCTTACTCCCAAACTATTTAAATACACTTCTTATCCGAGAACGAGCGCCCTCCGAGATAGACTCTTCCTTATGCCCACTGGAGGTGAGCCCTGCTGATACTCTTCGGGGCCAGGAATTGCTCGAGCCTTCTGAGGTCGCTCACTACTCATGTCCTCGGGGTTAGAACACCTTGTAAATATTAAGGGGTTGAGCTCCATTAGCAATCTTAAGGGTCATACCTTGCTTGCACCTTCCAATGTCACTCCGTAGTCATGCACTCTGGTGTAGAACAATACTCGCACATTCTCAGGTTGAGGTCTATTGACATCCTTCTAGGTCATGCCTTTTTTGAACTTTCTGGTGTTGCTCTCTACTCAAACCTATTGGGTAAATTCTAACTCACACCCTTCAGGGTAGAACAACTACTCATACCCTTCGGGATTGAGCTCTGGTAACACTCTTCAGAGTCATGCATTACTAGAACCTTCTAAGGTCGCTTCCCACTCACATCCTTTGAGGTAGAACAACTGTTTGCACCCTTCATGGTTAAGCTTTGCTAACACCTTCTAGGGTCATTGCCATGCTCATGCCTTCCGATATCACTCCCTACTCATGCCCTCTAGTGTAAAACATCTTCTCATGCCCTTCAGGATTGAACTCTGCTGACGCTCTCTAGGGTCAATGCCTTGTCACTCCCTCCTTTCAGGTTCACATTTTACTCACACCCTTTAGGGTAGACTCTCTCTCATGCCCTTCAGGGTTAAGCCCTACTGATCCCCTCTATGGTCACAACTTGCTTGCTCCTACCAAGGTTGCTCTCTATTCACACTATCTAGGGTAGACTATTCCTCGTGCCCTTCAAAGTTGAGCCCTGCTAACACCCTTTAGGGTCATGACTTGCTCACGCCTTCGTGGGCCACTTTCTCCTCGTGGCCTCTGGGTTAGACTCTTACTTTCCCTCCAAGATAGTACCCTTCTTACCCTCTGGGGTTATCTTACCCATCTAGGGACGAATCTAAGGCTTCACTTATAAATTTTCTTAAGCTAAGCCCCACTTCCAAGAGTAAGAATTGCTTGTTAGTTATGAAGGATAACGTGCAAAGGGTAAAGACCCACCTCATGCCTTGAGATATTTTTTCAAAATTTTTCCAAGTATTGGAGCATAAAGACCTCCTCTCTCAACCCAGTCATCAAGCTAGTTATTCTTAATATTTAGCTCTAATTAATAGTAATCTTATGAGCATCTACCCTGGAGTATCCCCCATCCTGGAAGCACAACGCCCAACTCTAAGACTTTTGGAATTGAAGGATTTTTTATTTCTTTTAAGGAATAAAATTATAGAATTAAAAATTTGACTTCAGTCAAGTGCTTATCAACCAAGGTCTAAATTTTGCAGGCTATGTATATGGTTGGGGATGGCCCCCTAATGCCCCAGGTTGTGGCATAGCTGGGAATGGGCATCCTGCTGCACGCGTAGTTATCACATGAGCCTGTACCACCTTGGCTTTGTCGGCAGCTGGGGATGGGCCCCAACTGCATGCATAGCCTAAGTGTAAGCCCTAGCTACGACTGGGTTCTCCAACTCCAATCAGTCTTCCATTCTGATCCTCTCTATTGCCCATCCTTCTTCTTTCTTGGCAAGGTTATTCTCCAGTCTTTTTCTAATGCACGCTAAGTGTTTGATAAAATTATAAGAGAATTAGAAATACAGCTCAAGGAGGAGAAACTTACTTGGAATAAAGAATTCTGGTGCTAAGGAGAAGTATTGGGCCTCTAAAGCTTCCCAAGGTACCTTAAAAAAAAAAAAAAATTCCCAAAACTCTTGATGGCTTTGACATGATTTTGTACAGCTCAACTTAATTGAAGCAACCCCGGAGTATACATCCATCACTTATTCATATAATAATCTAAATAATTTCTTCAAGGCTCAAGATTTTTTTTCCTTCAAAAAATTTATTGTTGACTCTAGCCAAATGTTCATCAGTTGAGGCTTGAACCTTCGGACTACTTATACAGCTCTGACAAGGATATTATTATAGCAACAAAAAATACTACTATTAACCTAGAAAAATGTGACATGAGAGTGAGGAACAAATGATTGTGGCAAAACTAATTACAGCCAATAAACGGCCTACACGCGGCTCTCAGACCGAGCCCTAGAGAGACATTTTGGCAATTTTAGCCTAAAAGGCAAAAAGGCCTACATGGATATAATAAATTATTATATGCGAGTCCGTTGCAATTAAACTCAGCTCAATCCTTTTAGTCCATTCAAGTCCCAATAAACCTAGGTATAAATAGTAAAATAACATGTCAGATTCATATTTCACTTCCATCTTTTGAAAAGCTCTAAATTCTCTTTAAATTTTCCTCTCGTTTAAACAATTTGCCTTGAGAGTCAGAACTTCTCAAGGAACAAAGCCCGGCAATCTATTTTCTCAAATGTTTTGGAGATAAGTACTACAGATGAGATCCTTACCTTAGCCCTGGGCTGAATTACGTTTGGATTTAGCGCTAAGTAAATTTCGACATCAACAACTACACTCCAAGTACACATGCGGAGGCGAACATAGGCAGGGGTGGGCAGGAACGACCGCCCCTTCCCCCCCCAAAGATTTCAAAATTTATATTTTTTACCCTTGAAAATTTTAAAAAATTTATTTATATCCTTATAAAATTTATATTTCACCCTCCAAAAATTTTAAAAAATATATATATACCTTAACCTTGTAAATAAAATTATTCGACTTTAAATTCTTGCCCCTTAAGTCGAAAATCTTGGGTCCGCCCCTGTTTGTATGGGAAATACTTTGATGTAACATAATATAAGTAACTGGGCTTGGAGTTAAGCATCTATTTACAATTTAATCAGAAGAGAGATCTTTGGTAAACAATAAGCTTTAGAAAACCTCACTCTTTTATTCTTTATATTAATGGGAATGTTTCATGAAAAAACAAATGAGTATTTAGCAATGAAAGATTCAAGGAAAATACTATCATAGACTCGATTTTTAATTCTACTTGTAGACTTTGGGTCAAAATTAAATTTTATAGAATATTGCTTACATCAGTTTATGTCATAAATTCATAACAGAATCTACAAGTGGGGTTAAAAGACCAGATCTACCTAAATATTTCCCCTTATTCTAATCCCAAGTAGCATTTTTGTTTACGCGTTTTACGTACTACTTTGTCTAAAATGGGAAACATTAACCGCCGTCAACAATTCACTGGCCAAATTCGGCAGATTCCGTCCTTTTAATCTATTTTGGCAAATACCACGAATTTCAGAAACTTCAAGTAAATTTCAATACCATTTTTCTTGATTTTGGATTGTTAACATTTTCCTATCTATCCCATGTTTTGCCTGATTTATATTACTATTTTGTAGAGGTGTCAATAGGTCGGATTGTCATATTATTGTGTAGTGTGACCCATTTCTTATTGTGTCGTATTCGTATCGTGCCATGTGAGACACATTTCTTATCATTATGTTCCTGTTCGGGTTCATGTCGTGTTCATGTCTGACCCGTTTACTATTGATAAATTATATAACTTATAATCTATTTGAGTTAAAATATCAAATTTTAATTATTTAATAACTTAAACAATTATTAATACTAATCTTGTTATCATATTATAAAATACATAATTAAAATTATTGAATTTTTTTGGATAATATTTAAAATAATTATTATATTTGATTTAATAATCTAATATTCACAATTTTAAAGTATATTATATTAAATTATAATAAAGAAAATTTTTAGTAAAATATGTTCATACGGTAATTTAACGGGTTATCATACCAATTCATGGGTTGACCCAAGCTAACCCGTTTAATTTCATGTGATAAATAGATTGACCCTATAATAACTGATAAATTTCGGATTATGTCATAATCTGTTAATTTTGTGTTGTGTTGTATCATCGAGACATGTCAAAAATTGCCAGCCATATTATTTTGTTCATATTCACTTCTTCATGATGTTTATCCTTTATGATCACACTTACAGATCTTCCAAGAAAAAAGAAAAATAAAAAATTTTTTTAGTTGTTTTACCCTGTGATAAGTAAGACTGAAGAAACCGAATCCCTAAAGAACATGAATGTCTTAAACAATCTGTGGAGAAAAGTTTAAAATATGACTAATATTGAAATTCACAGGATCAGGCTCCTCCCTAATTAATTGAAGAGAACTTTTATCCAGTATATTAAAAAATTATAAAAATTTATTTTTGAAAATTACTACCATTAACATAATATACTTTGTTCCTTATGTCATTAGAAAAAAAAAAAAAAAAAAAACAGATTAAAATTTTCCTTTTGATCAAATGTCAAAACTTTTGTCAAGATTTTGACCTAGTTCTAAACCTTTTGCGCAACTTGAATAATAAAACTGTCTTGATTTAGTTTTCAACTATGTTGACATAATCATTACTAGGTGTTGTAACTATAGTATAACTATAGTATAGTGTATATATATATATATATAGTAATACCCCTTTTGGGAAAAATTATAAGGATTTGACATATGGTATATTAGGTAAAAAGAAATTTACTTGATAAAAAATAGAGTAAAAAATTAACTCCTTAATTAACAATGAAATTCAAATTAATTACCTAAATATTATCTTTAAGTACCTTCTTTTTTTAAAATTCTCAATTTATGCACACTTATATTTTTTTTCCAAAAGTTACAAAATTGAAAGTGTATTCTAAACCATCATATATGTTTACATTATTAAAAATAAACGTGTTAGGAACATATATATATATATATATATATATTTTTTTTTTTTAGGAAAAGAAAACAAAAATTTCTTAAGGCCAATGATTTTAACACTCCAAAATTAGTTTCAAACACTCCATTCTTATATTTCTTTGACTGAAATAACTCATATATCTATAAGTTATTGATACATCCCAAGGACTTGATGGTGATCAATTGTCTACAATGGCTCGATATAGGCTCACGGATCCGCACTTCAAGTTCCACAAGGTCCAATTACGAGATCAAGAGCTAAGAACCTCAATGAAGCTATGTACAAATAATTGTTGAAATTTTGTTAAAATTAACTATATTAGATGTGTATAATAGACAGCCTTTATGGCAATCTTTTAACTATGAGCAAGGAATTGATCCAAAGCCTAATTGGCAGAAAATCAATCATTGAAGATCAAGCCTAGGATGAGAAGTCCTTTTATTTAGTTGTCTAGTCTTTTATTTTGCCCGCATCTCCAGCCATTTTCTCGATGTGTATAAGCCAACTAGATCAGCCAAGACAAACAAGATTAAAGACTGTCTAAACTAGAATCTAGTCTAAAGCTTTAAATTAGCACTTAGGTTCTAGTAAGCAGGATTGATTTTCAAATTAGGCTTTGGATCAATTCCTTGCTCATAGTTAAAAGATTGCCTTGTGGCTAATCAAGTCTATTAACAACTAATATAAATACATTTGTGACCAAGTTCTACATACCCTGGGCATCAACTCGTATCAGTTATATTCTACAATCATATGTCAAAATTACCTAACGATAAGGTAATAAATTACTTGTTTCATTATATTAGGCAAAAACACACTATTTAATAGAAACTAATAATACTTACAACAAATTAACAGTCTAATAAGTTCAAAAATAGAAATCAATGCGAAATATTATGATTAAATCGAAAGGATTATTAAGTAAACTGTGCATTCTAATTATAATTGTAAGACCCAATTTAGGATGAACAAAAAAAAATCTTATCAATTCAAAATATCCTGAACGCATAAAAAAAGTTGCAATATATAATTCTTAACTTTCCAATAATATTTGATTAAATGGATTATCCATCCTATGTTTTCCATTTTTCTTGCTAATTAAGAAAGGTAATGCTCTTTTTTAATTTAAAAAAAGAATTTAATTTAATTTAATTTAAGAAAATTACAATACCATAATTAGTCCAATAAAATAGAAAAAAAAAAGTTTCATCAACAGACAATTAATAAAAAAATTTAAATACAGAAGGTAATGTTATAATTAGAAATATATATGGCTACTTAAGTCATTTTTTTAATCAAAAGTGATGATGGAGTGCGTGTACAAAAGCTTTATTTGGAGTGTCAAAATTACTAGCCTTTATTAATTATGCAAAACTTTTATCCATATAAATAAGTTATATATATATATATGTATAAGAGATATATTTAAAAAATTATCTATATATATATATTTAAGAGGATTACAATTAAAAAATTCACAAATATTAGGAAGTTTGTTATCATAGTAGGATCTAATAAATGAATAATTAATTATAACAAAATAATATGGCAAAAATAATTTATTAGATCACAAAAAGATAACAAACTTTTAATATCAATTTTTTTTTGGCATCTTCTTGCAAATTTATATTTATTGGTAATTAACTATTAAATGTCAACAAATATTATTTTTAAGTGATTATGTAATGGTAATACTTTTAAAAATAATTTTAATATTATGAATTATTATGTCTTATCTACTTTTTGGCATCATGTTTATATGTATGCTTTATATGGTGAGACTTAAAATGAATTATTAGAAATATTTTTTCCTTTTCATATGTCCAAGATAGCTTTTATTTTTATTTTAATGTGAATAAGTAAGGTTTAGAAGCATTAAATAATTTTAATAAAATCAAATACTTATTCACATTTAAAATTTTGTTTTTAAAGTTTACTGGTAGTCTTTTAAAAATAATTTTATTTAAATAACACAAATTTTTTTAAAATTGATAATACAAATAGATGTAAAATTTGTAATTATCCTTATGCGTATCATGGCTTCTAAATGTGAACCCGTGACAATGTAATTACATTAAATTTAAAAGTAGCTTTAATAATATATATTCTCCACTTCAATTATGCTTTTTATTACCAAAAGTGTTTTTTTTTTCCTTTCAAATCTAGGCAAAAAAACCTCCAACCATCTTTTTACTATGTGATCTTCACAAATTATTTTCAAAACCTGCACAATTTTGAAAGGAGTACATAAATAATATAATGCCAACATGGGTTGAATACTGGTTACAGTAGATAAAATTGATTCTGTACCATATGATAAAGCCATACTTACATATATATGCTATTAAGTTCATTTACTTCCAAATATGTAAAAAAGAAACATAGTAGATTCAAATTTTTAATTATATTAAATTATTGTATGTCATTATTATCATACACATGTCTAATACAAATTTCAAAATATAGTTAATTTTAACATAAATTTTCAATAATTATTTGTAGCTAGGAAATAAGCATAAAGATTTAAGTGCAAATTTAATAATCATATCATGTTCTTACTTTTAGTTTATGGTATTGTAAAACATTTTGATATTGTTGATTTTTTATTTGATTTAATTGCTAAAGTTTTATGCCAATATTATTAATTTACTAAAATCATTTTATTATAATGAGTTACATAAACATATATATATATATATATATGTATATATATATATGTATATATGTATATGTATGTATACGCGCACACACACACACACACACACACACACACACATATATATATATATATATATATATGTCGATGTATAATCTTAATAAGAATAATATATGTATATAGATATTTTTATCTTCACGTGCATAGCACAATTTTTCAAACTAAAATATTAATCACTAAAAAAAATAAAATTTAATATTCATCTTCCTCTACATACTAAAAAATTACTATAATAAAGCACATAACTAACTCAATACTTTAAATATTCAAAATTTTTAATATATCTTTATATTATCAAGTAATACTTAAATAGGAAAAATTGACCGAAACACATTAATTAAGAATTCTATTATTATAATAAATAATCATTGATTAGGATATATATATATATATATCAAGTATCTTTGATTATGACAAAAATACCATTATTTCAAAACTGTGACAAATACTTCTAAAATTGTGATTTTTATTAATGATATATATCGATAAAATCAAGCTAATTTATACTAAAAAAATAATACTTCTGAGTATTGAGTTTGATTTTGACCATTTACAACTAAAAGAAATTATGTTCATTCACATTCAACAAAATGAGTTTTATTCTCTATTTTTTCATAGAGCATAATATAGTTGTAGGTTTTCAAAACAATCACATATTTAAGTCATAGTAATATCATTATATATCAAACAGAAATCCATAGTAATTTCGTTATTATAGTATACATATCTAATTCATTTTTAAACTAATAATTAAGTTAGATAGCTGCTTTTCCATCACTTTTATATGACAGAAATATAAATATTTCAAATGCATACTTATTAATTATATTTATAATTGCTTTTCTCTCACTTTTATTTTATAATTAGTAAAATTTAAAGATATTTTTACTTACTTTTGTTTTTATTTGTATTGTTTAATTAGCAAAAATGTTATACAACCATCATTAATTTGATATTATTGTCTATACATCTTTAAAAAATTAATTATAGATATTCGTGCTCTCGTGCATAATACATGCTATTTAACTAGTATTTATATACAGGGAAAGATGTATATGTGTGTATATTTGCTTATAATGCATACCATAGAGATTAAATACTACTCCATGCGTACATTTGTTATTTAAGTATAAATAGGTCAATAGATAATTTTTAATGGATACCAAAAAGTAGTATTTAATCCATGTATATATGCATTGTTTTAATACTGTCGCATCATACTACGCTACATCGTTTTCTGTTTTGGTAAATCCTTTACGTAATAAAATTGCTTTTTTAATACATTTTTGGGTCAGAAAAACGTGAACTTAAAAAAACAAAGAAGAAAGAACCTTCTTTCCTTTTTCATTCCCACCAAAACCACTAAAAAAGCTAAATAATTCATCATGGACCGTTCGATTAAAAAAGTCGGCGAAGCTGACGTCATCAACCCATGCTTTAAAACTTCTTTTCCTTGGACAGCTCGTGACTTGTCCATCCGGTAAGTTAAATGGGGCAATGGGAAGCAATCAATAGAAATTTGACACGTGTAGGATCTGTCTCTTATACAATGAACAATTTGTGATGTACCTTCTAAAATATTAATTATGGCATATTTCTCAACTTAATTTAAAAGTTGTGATTTGTTTTTTTTGGAATACCATCTATTTCTGATTAAAAGGAATCCAAAACCTGTAGATGAATGAGGTTTGGACAGTTATTATTCAATATATTATTTGAATATTATTTAAATTAATTACTGTATAACTTTTTTAATGTAATATATGTGAAATAAAAAAAAGTTAAAAATGTATTACGAAATGATTGCAAAATGTAGAATAATGAAAAATTTTCTATCCCAATCAGAACCATTATGTTTTCTCAAAAAAAAAAAAAAAAAATTAGTTTTAAGAGTGCCAAAGTCTTTTAAGGTCTAAAACTATTTTCAAACTATATTAATACTATTGATTTGAACAATATACCATGTAGTACTAAATTTTTTTTATTTTTTATTTTAAAAAAGATAGTTCGATGCATAAAAACTCTCTATATAATTGGAGTTAAGATTATCACACAAATCATTTTGCTTTTTTTACACAAAATACACATCTAGATCCCCTATTAGAGACGAAACGTTAACGTTAAGCCAACAACAAAAAACACATCTAGATGTGTACACTACTTCAACAATGTTTAGTATAACAATAATAAGGTACTTAAATCATGTTATTATGTAGGGGAAACTGTGAACTTATGATAGTGTAGGAGTAAAATTGCAATTTACCTATTTCAAGTTGGGGATATTCGAAAATTCTCAATAATTTCCAAATTCCCCTCCCTTAAATCTTAACAAGAAAAGCAAAATCCGCGATTCGATAACACAAATTTATTGTTAATAAATATAAAATAGAGAAAGAATAAAGAGAGAAAGAAAGTCAAATTGTTTTGTGGACTCCGAATAATTAATAAAGTTCTGATTATTTTTAAATTAGAACTGGTTGGATGTTTTGTTAACTCATTTAAGGTATATACCGTCTCTTATTCCGATACATCTCCGACGAATATACGGTTAGGGTTTGAAGTGATTTACGTATATATTTAGTGAAGAAAAGAGGAGAAGAAGAAGGATGGTGAATGCGATGGTGGAGAGAGCGACGAGCGACATGCTCATCGGTCCTGATTGGGCTATGAATATTGAGATCTGTGATATTTGCAATCACGATCCTGCGTATGCTTCTTTATCTTTTTCTCTTTTTGTTACAGTATATATATATATATATATATATATATATATATATATATATATGTTTTGTGAATTATTGGTTTTTGTTGTATTTCTTAGCTATTTGATTGATTGAATTATAGTAATGAATTTATAATAGGTAGGAATTATTTGCATAATTCACGGTTTAGGTAAATTAGGATATTGTTTTAGGATTGATTGATTGAATGGTTTCTTATTTTAACTTGGATGAGAATTATTTTGAACAATTGAACTTGTGGAAATTTAGGATGAGTTTATAGAATAAGTTGTGGTTGTGGATTGGGCACAGATAAGAGTCTGTGTGTAACTATTTTAGTAAGTAGTTATTTGACGAAGAAACAAATTTGAGGTTTAGAGCTAGGGACAGGGTCCAGGGAGAGTGCTAAAGGTGTTGATTGAAGCAGTTTATGATTGTGGGAGTTTCAGACCTTTGATGTAAGAAAGGCTGGAGTGTGTTTGATTGATATTGTCTTTTTTTTTTTTTTTCTTCAACATCGTCTAGAAGATGCATAAAAAGGTTTATGCTTTTGAGGCTTGATTTGGGAGGTTGAGGTTGTGTTTTAGATTCAAAAGTTGTGCTAATTCAGGTATGAATCAATCTCACCTGGCTGGTACAAAGAGAGCAGTTTGATTTAGACCTGTATTTGCTATTATGTCAGATTGCATACCAGTTTTGGTTTTTTGATGTGTATTATTTTCATATTATACATCCTGTATGTGAATAAGCAAAAACAGTTGGTTTAGGCCATGGATTTACAAGGGGGAATTAGTTCCATTGTGAACCATCTCCCTCCATCTGAACCATAGAAAAAAAAAAAATAGTTTGGTTTTTTTTATCTAAAGTGCACTGTTATAAAAGTAAAATACAGTTCTTATGGTTCTTGGTTATAGCATGTAGTGATATAATATTAACTTTTTCAATCATTACATCAAATGCAATCCGCAAGAATTGTGACTGATCCTTCTGAGAGCATACTATTTTACATACATAGAACAGAAAATTTTTTACCAAACAAAAAATTGTTTTGACCAAGAACCATGACTTCGCCAAACACTATATGCAATAATAGAGCAACTAAGCATGTAACTAATCAGAGAGAGAAGCTCAGAAGTGAACAACTATTCCAGAAAAGGAAAAAAGGGAGGGAGATAAAAGCCAAATACAGGGAGAAAAAAAAAAAGAAAAAGACGGCAGAGAGGAGGAGAGCCGTTGGAGAGAGAAAAAGGAGGGACGGAGGGAGGGAGGACGGGAGAGCCGTACCTAGTTGCGGTAGAAGACGTTTCTCGTTGGGTAAACTAATAGGGCCATTGTCGAGAAACATACGTAATACATATAACCTAAACAGTTTATCTAATGTTTCTCACTCTATATTATTATCATGCACCACTACAATCAACAGTGAAGATTAAAAAGGAAATTAGTCCAATGGTTACTATATGTTATTATCATGCACCACTAGAATCAACAGTCAGGATTAAAAAGGAAATTAATCCAACGGTCAACAAAAAAGAAAACGTTAAAACCCTATAAAAGATAAACAAGCACCGCTTTTTTGTAGTTTCTTGCGTTTATTGTGCTTTTTGCGCTCTAGTGTTGCTTTCTCACTGTAGAAAAGGTCTAGATCGATTATTGATCTGGATTGCTTCTCGCTTAATCATCGCTTTTCCTCGCTTTTAACTACTATGATCTGAACTTGGACCTGTTTTACCTTTAGAATAAAAAACCATCTTACTGTTGATATATTCTCTTGCAATTTTTGTGCTTTGGGGTTCCTAATTGCTTATCTAATATTAGGATAAAAAAAACATACTTGTTTAGCGAATCCCTTAACTTTTTCGTGTTTCATGGAAACAATTTCAAAAGTTCAATGCAACTATTGTTCTGGGGGAGGGGAAGGGGGCTAGCTGTAATGCTTTTATATTTCATACTAGTGGTTAAGACTAGTGTTACTAAATTCGCTGTCACCCCCCGCGAACTCTATTCTAGTATGCATGTTGCAGAACAGAATACAATCCCCTACAGGAATCGGAATGTAGATGTTCTGGATTCGGAGCAACATTAGATAAAGATGGAGTTCTCTTATACATTTCGAAGCCGAAGTCGATGCCGATGGATGTGACTCTTGCATCTCCTGTAATGACGAAAGACCTTACATCTCTTTTGTTGGTTTTAGAAGTGGTTGTTGCTGGAAGAAGTGAATCTTGACTAGAGGAATAGAGCATATACATGTTTTTGGTGAAGAAGATGGAAAGATGGAGGGCTATTTGGAATCCCTCTAAGTCACGGCTGATGGAGTGAAACTGTGAAAGATGGAAGTTCTGAAAGTTGTCCAACGGCGACAGAGAAGTTTGAGAAGAAAATGATAGAATTTTAGGGTTAGCCTTTTACTTTTGCAAATAAACCCCCGGATTTTTTGTAACATATAAAAATTGCCCTAAAGTTTTGTAGCTTGCCCTGAATTTTTGTTTTATTTCTAGTGTGCATTCTTTTTGGGCAAAAAATAATTCTGTTTTACCTGGGCCAAATTTAACCAACACAAAGGCGACTAGAAAAAATTAGAATGTTGCACTATATAAAAGCACATTTTAGGTCCGTTTGTATATTTATCTGATGCATTTAATTATTTTGTTTAAATTATTTTAATTTTTTAAACGTTATTGTTATGAACTTATTATTTACATTTGGAAGACATTTAGTTGTTAAGAGTTAAAATATACCTTTATTAATATGGGTATTTTTGAAGGTTGGATTAATATGGTTATTTTTTGGTTAAATTAGATATATATCAAAACAAATTAATTAGGATAATATGCCACGCCGCGAACTGAAAAGTGCGTACCGATTAAGCCTACCGCAGCGTATTACGAATTATAAACACCACCGTACCCAGTATTCATACCACAACGTACCACGTATTGTGCAACACTTGTTAATGCACACACTATGAATATGATTTTGAAAAATTAATAAGCAAAAAATAGAGGGAAGTTATGTATAAGTTATTTGTGGTATGTATTATTATATTTTTATCAAGTATATAGTTATACAATTTTATCCTCCAATGCAGGGGTATAGAAGGAAGTTCATATGATGACACACCAAACACTGCTCATGCTTTATATATACTAGTGGCTATTGAACACTCTGTGTGCTTTAAATATATCTTCAGACACATATGTATGTGCTTTTAATATATAGACATATATATATATATATATATATAACTAATTTTTTTTATAATTTTACCGTAAATTGAAGAAACTAATCTATAGAAAATCATGTAGAGGGAAAAAAAAAAAAAAGGATGAGGAAGTTTTAGAACTACCTATGAAAGGGTTTAATAGGAGTAACGTTAAATGACATCACACAAAAAGGCACTTACTTCATTAATAGAAAGATGAGACATCTGTACTGTTTGTTTTGTAATCATAAGTCATTATTTGTTTATTGAAGACCTGACCTTTTGATTCCTTTTAAAGAAGTTACAAGATAACATCCTTTTCTCAGGAATATTTATTTTTCTGAACCTTACTAGCTTTCTGCAACTATGCTCAACAGTTGCCCTGCCCCTTGATTTAAATTTGCTTACTTCATTAATGTCTTTGGCTTCTACATGTCTGTGTGTTGTGATACTTTTAAATATCTGTTGTATTTTGATTTAATTTATCTTTTAAATAAGAATTAGGAATTTACTTGATGCTTAACTGCATTCAGCTCAACAAAATCGTACATTCCATGAAATTTGGGATTAAGGTACAGGAATATTGTTTGTCCCGTGTCTTATATATGGCTTTTTAAGTGGCATATTCTGTGTTGAGAGTGTATTGATTTTCTTTATAGATGTACTTGCAGTTTCAGATCTGGGATTAAGTAAAGATTTTTATCATCTATTGAAAGATGTCCTTGAGACTTCGTTTCACTATGAGATCTGCATGCATATTGTGCACATATAATGGCTACTCTTGGGTCAACTTGTCTTTTTATGTGAAATACATGCTTGATACATTATAAGAATGCTGTTGGTAGCATTTCATCTGGTAGTGTAAGTCAAATTGAAACTATTTTTGCACGGATTTGTTTTATGATTCAAGAAGTTTCAGTACCATCCAGTGTTCTCATATTCTGGAAGAATCTTTCTAATCAAACTAGAGAGCCTGCTTTCCACTTTTTTTTTTTGGTTGGGTATTGGAACTTGGATGCCTTCAAGATGTGGACATAATGTAATAATGCTTCTTACTGATTGTTATGAATATTTACTTCTGGCATGAAAGTTTTACAATATCTGACTTGGTTTCATTTCACCAGGCAAGCAAAGGATGTCGTAAAGGGCATAAAAAAGCGTCTTGGTAGTAAGAATGCTAAAGTCCAGCTTCTTGCTTTAACTGTGAGCATCAGAAACTATATTTATGCTTCCCTTTCCTTTTTTTCGTTGCACCCTTTTTTTTTTTTTTTTAAATTGTTCGTCTTCCTTGACTGCATATTGCTGCTGCTCTCTGGCATATCTTTTGACATTTGACATGGTGGATATTTCTTGAGTTATGTTTCTGCATCATCTGTTTGGGTGACTCTGATGTCCTCCATCTTGGTTGCTTCCATGGAAATTCACTAGATTCTTTTGGTCCTGTTCTTGTTTACTACATTTTAAAATTCTTGGATAAATGGTTTCTTAAATATCATTTCAAATTTGAAGGTACTTAAATTTTGAAATGGAAAGCTGCTATGAAACGGCAATGACTACAGGTGTCTTTCAGAAACGACATTTACCAGCTTAAATAAAGTTAAAAACAAAGGTAAATTGCAAAAAGATTAGTATGACAACTACTTTTAGCTTACAAATTTTGACCGGTTTCAGTGGATTTTATTCAACAATTGAGCAAGGTGTAATAAGGAATTGCTCGAATTGCAAAAGTTATTGAAGTCTCATTTTGTTGAGCTGGATTAATGAAATATTTGTCCGTGTCCTTTAATTTTAACACTTTAGTTGACTTCTTTTTTTTTTTTTTTTCACTCTAGTTAACTTTAATGTACGAACTGCAAGATTTTCCGTAAAATTCTAATACATGTCTGACAAGTCCTCCATAGTGGTTCTTCACGTATGATGGGTTGGTACATCTTTCATGTTCTACTATTTCTTGAATCTGCAAAAATTTCCTTTGATTTTCATTGTGTGACATTTCATTCTTAAGAGACAACTTGACATGTGCCTAACATTTAATACAACTTTTATTGAGCTTTCTCATGTTTCAAGATTAACTGTGGTTTAATTTGTTTATGGTTACTAAATGCTGCTAGCTTTTAGAGACAATTGTCAAGAACTGTGGTGATATTGTCCATATGCATGTTGCTGAAAAAGATTTGCTTCATGAGATGGTGAAAATTGTAAAAAAGAAGGTAATTACTTGCATAAATATTCTAGCTTTTTATTCCCTTTTGATTTCTGGATTGAAGTTACTGAGGGCATTCTATTTTGCAACTGTAGCCTGATTTTCATGTCAAAGAGAAGATTTTGATTCTCATAGATACTTGGCAAGAGGCATTTGGAGGACCAAGGGCAAGATATCCACAGTACTTTGCAGCATACCAGGAATTGTTGGTAGGCCATCCCAGATGTGTTTTCATACACATTTTCCATATTTTATGTGTCTTGTTTCTTGACGTCTGATTTCAATGTGCTGCCAAGTTTTATGAACTATCTGTATTATATTTGTTGACTTTAAAGCGAATTGGAGCAGTTTTCCCTCAATCTGGGAGATCTGATAGGTCAGCGCCGGTATTCACACCCCCGCAAACACAGCCTCTGGCATCATATCCACAAAATCTTCTTAACCCAGATTCAAGACAGGAAGCAGCTGAGTCTTCAGCAGAGGCTGAGTTTCCTACCTTAAGGTGCGTATTAAAATAAATTCTCCTGTTTAAATCTGAGTAATTAACAAGGACATTTTTTTTCTTCCTCTCGTGTTAACTGTATTGCATAATGGGTTTACTGGTGCTTTAAAGAGTGGACAAGTGATGAAGATTTGTCTTCTGTATCTGTTCCACCTGTTTGAACCAGTAACTTTATCAACCCCAGCTATTAAACTTTGTTGGTTTCATGCTCATCAATAAGATAATTCTGATCCAGCAATTGAACTACTGTAAATTAGGCAGCTGGTGAATGCTAGATTAGATCTGAATGCTGATATTGGAGTTGCTTGTTGTTTATTGATTTTATCATCTCTAACAGCTGTAATCTGCTGTGTAGTTTGACAGAAAGATAATTCAAAATGCACGTGGCATTATGGATGTTCTTGCAGAAATGCTGAATGCTTTGGATCCAGGGAACAAAGAGGTAAGAATACTCTTGTATTTGGTTAAAGGGGAAATTCTTCTTGTGACATTCATTTTGCCCCTGGTGGTATATTTTCCTTCTTAGCCTTGTCACCCATCTATACAAGTGGAAGTGTGCAAATTTGAAACTATGATGCAATTTGTATAGTTTTTTACTTGGAAAATTAGATTTTGAATTTTGTTGTAGATTAGCTAATTTTTGCCTTGATGCTGAGTGGATTCATTTATCTCAGTATAGATTTGGATCCACTCTCTTTAGAATTACTTTTAATGCCGTGAGTTTTCTTCATCTTTGCTAAATTTTGAGTGTTATATTTTTATAACCGAGAATACATTTATATTTTGGATAACAGGGAGTTAGGCAGGAGGTTATTGTTGACTTGGTTGAACAATGCCGTACATACAAGCAAAGAGTGGTACACCTTGTTAATTTCTACTTCGTAAGTCCTTAGCTTTGCTGCTTCTGCTGTCTACTGCGTGCAGTTGTATAAATCTCCTGTTTTTTCTGCGAAGTCTGTTTTATAAAATTATATTACTTCTAAAAGTTCAAATGGTTATGCGTATCTTTCTGTTTTCAACAATGCAGCGATGAATCAGTACTATGCCAAGGATTAGCATTAAATGATGATTTGCAGCGGGTACTGGCCAAGCATGAAGCAATTGCTTAAGGAACATCAGCTAAAACAGAGAAACCAAAGCCTGAACCTGTTAAATCCCTTGTTGATGTTGATTCTCCACTTATTGATGCTGGAGATGGCAAACATTCAGATCAAAGGTAAATGCTTACTGAGATGTCTTTGTAATCTGCATTGTGGCTGGATGAATATTCATATTGTTGTAAATTTGTTTATTCTCAACACTTGTTTGAAGGGCTGGCTATTGTTTTAGAAACTTTTGCAATTAGGTGTTTGGCACTTTTATTATAGCTGAAATACAATAAGGTATAATATAAAATATGCCCATTTACAGAAACACATGGGAGAGGTAATTTGCACTTGTTTCTCTAGCACAAATTAAGTTGTTGAGCTTCTGATTGAACTTCTTCTCCAAGTATAAGCACGGGGGACCGCTATTGGGATAAACCTGAGGTGGGAGGGAGGAGAAAAAGTGGCTCGAACTTTAAGATTTTATGATTGCTAATATTGGTTTGTAGATTAATGTGAAAAGTAACATGGTTACAATAGAACCTAGCAATGTGTGTTAATTTTCTTTTGCACCACCATATGTCGGTTTAGGTGCTAAATTTACTCTTGCATCGTCTCTGGAAATTTATTGCAGTGTTTTCTGACAAGATATTGAATGCTTATTTAATTGCTTCTGTGGGTTATAATGTGCAATTTTCTTTTGAAGTTCTTCGAATGCTGGTCTAGGGACACAGTTACTGCTTCCGGCTCCCCCAACAGCTAATGGTCCACCAACAACTTCAACCAAGGTATAATAATCCAAAAATGGATCTCTTGAGTGGAGATGATTTCAGCTTGCCTACAGCTGAGAATTCAATGGCAATTGTTCCTGTAACAGTGGGGGAGCCTCAGCCAGCAAGTCCTGTATCTCAGCAGAATGCTCTAGCTCTTGTTGACATGTTTTCACAGAGTAACAACACTCAACCAGCACAATCTGTTGCACAAACGTATCCTACACCCCCTCAGTTCCAGCAACAGCAGAATTTTCAGTCTCCTCAATCGTCAATATACCCAAATGGAAGTGTTCCTGGCACAATGTTACCACAATATGGACAGTCTCCCTATACACATGGGTCTAACAGTACCTGGAATGGGTCGATGGCTCAGCAACAGCAACCACCTTTACCAGTTTATGGTATATTCTTGTACCCTCATTCTTTCTACATTTTAGATACACAGCAGCAAACAGTACACAAAATAAAGCATATGGTACTTGTGCCTCAATTAGTTTGAACTTCGGATAATTGGATCTAGATGTGTATAAAGACAGACTCAGCTTTGATCAAGATAATTGGTAAAATGGACTTCTAAGATGACTTAATTAACTTGCTTTCATCAATATACACTATATAAAGCACAAGGCACTTAACTGCCTATGGCTTGATAAGTTTGAACCTTGGATAATTGGGGCTACTTCTATCAAGAAAATTGGTAAATGAACTTCTAAGATAAAGATTTAATTAATTAACTGCTTTCATAGACTACATTTCCTTCAGTTAGACGATGCAACCAAACTTTTGCTGGTTTTATTATGTTTTGAAATGTTTTTCTTGACATTTTTTTGAACAGGCAATGAAACTGGTGCTTCATTTCCTCCTCCTCCTTGGGAGACTCAGCCCACAGATAGCAGCCAATTATCAGGTAGTCAAAACAATCAACAAGTTACGCAGATGGTCATAACGAACTCTCAACCATTGCCCAGTGCTGCTTATCCTCGGGCATCACAGCCTATAGCAAATGACCAGGTTGCTGGTGTGTATATTCAGCCCATCACTAGCGGACACCTTACGGCAATGAACAATCAGGCTATGCAAAGCAATCAATTTGTTAGCATGCAACAACAACACATGCAAGGGGGGCCATCAATGGGTATGTATCCTCAACCGATGCAATCTCCGCAGATGGCTTATATGTATCCTCAGCAAATGTATGGCAACCAAATGGGAGCCTATGGCTATGGATATGGATATGGATATGGCTATGGCCAGCAACAAAATTCTCAGTACCTTGACCAAAGAATGTCTGGGCTATCTGTGAGGGATGACAGTGTCTTGGGCAACTCATCCTATCCTGGTTCCACCCCTTCGTACGTGCACGTGCCATCAGGAAAGCCCTCAAAGCCCGAAGACAAGTTATTTGGAGACCTTGTGGACATAACAAAATTTAAGCCTACGAAAGGTACTCCAGGACCAGGCCGGTCTGGTAGCATGTGATAATGATTGATATGCGTTTTGCTTACTTTTTGTTTGCTAAGTTTTGCCAATCCATTTTTTCTCTCCATTTATGTGTTTCACATTAGTTTTTCATCCTCATATATATGTTCTCTTGTTGCGTATGTTTTATTTATTTTGCTTTTAGGATTATGTACATTAAATTGTAGAAAGAAAGAAATGAAACTTATTTTGGACAGGATAAATACATATTATTTTAGATTTTGGTGGAAGATATATTTTGGTTTATATACCGTTCTAGCATGTGTGAATTTATGTTGTTCTACATGAGTACCATCTTTGCTCACTTGACGTATAAAATTTGGCTTGACGGTCTTGCTTGGATCTAAAACACTTATCAAGACATTCTCCTAATTTCTGGTGTTAAGTTTTCATGTCATAAATTTTCTCAATGAGTTCAGGCCCAAACAGGTGAATTCTTTCATTTAATCAAGCATGGGTGCCGTGTTGCATCTGGGTATGTTCTTAATTCTTCCTTATGGACTGTCTACAATAATAAAAGGAAAATTCTTCCATCGAAAAAAAAAAAAACAATGATACTTCTTAGACCCTTTTTGGTCAGCTCATATTAAACCAAACTACCCCAAAATGCCTCAATGGAACATCGTGGCTCTTCATTATTGAGCCATCAATAGAAAACATTCACCTCCTCCACCTAAATAATGTATAAAAATAAATTCAAAACGTATTATTTTATTATTACAGCCAAAATTTGTCATATTTTGTCTTGAAATAGTCATACTGAAACCACATGCTATATTTTTTAGGGCTAAAATTGACGAGAGACATATTTCACTCTTGTTTAACACCACTTAAATAAATCATTGCGTGTTTATATTTATTTAGTTCTCAATTGAAAATGACACAATTTCATCTTTGACAAATTCAAAATATACCATCTTGGTCAATTTCATCTTTGACATTCAAAATGTACCATCTTGGTTTCTACCTTTTTAATAGGTATTTTTAATAGTTATAACTATCAAGAAAGTAGGAATGGCAGAGAAAGAGATGCACTTTTTGGACACAGGATCCAAGAGAGAGCTCCTGGCCCTTATTCTGCAAACGTCTCAAAGAGCGACGTAATTCCCTATTCATCCGAAAAAGTTTAGTATAGAACAGAGGATTTCTAGGACAACTACACGCCCATCTAGTGCAGTGGCTTGGAAGCAAGCTAGTTCACTCCCCTCGAGCCACTAGGAGCCGCCAGTGGCATGCGGGGAGTGAACCGACCGATTGTTGGCATCTTTTCTTAATGTATTAAAGAAGGCCCCTCTAACCATGAAAAGTGGTTGGGCGTCCACTAACGGCCATTCCTGGCTCGACTCCGATAACGCAATTCCGAGAGGAGTCGGTAGTTGGGCACTGGACACACAATTCTAGTTGTGTGTGTGTGTGTGTATATATATGTATATATTGTGTATCTAGATTTTTGTATAATAAACACATAGAGATCACGAGTCAAATTCTTTTAAGGGAAAAATCAAAATACACAAAGTAAACACTAAACAAATCACCACCTAAAAACTTTCCTTAGCCACCATTACAAATGCTTCACAACCCCTACTATCATTATTTTTTCTTCATCGAAACCCCTTTCACAGCAATGCGTTACAATCTCCCCCTTCCCAATCCCCTCCCTCTCCTTCCTGTGCCCTTGTTTCTCCAACAAACACTTGCCTCTCTTCCACAACCTCTAACATTTTTTCGGGCCAAAGATTTTGACCATCAAGGAAGCATGAAATAGAGTAGGAAAAAAAAACAAAACTTAATCACTTCAATGCTTTGCCTTATGGGTTTGGAGGAGGTTTGGAGTAGGAGGGGAAAGGAAAGGGGAAGGAGACTTGAGTGGCTTGAGGGGGTTGGGAGTAGGGGAATTCAAACCTAACCAACACAAATAAATTTAGAGCTAACTATCGGGTTTCGAGCTATTTGGTTGGGTTACCCGTAACTTGTTGAGTTGGGCTGGGTTTTAAAAAACAAAACTCACCCCAACCCAATAATCCAATATAATTAACTTATAATTTTTTCTTTTTCATTATTTTTCCTTTTCATTCTTGACATAACATTCATCTAATATATTCTATAATTGGTTTCCTTCTCCTTCTTCATCTAACTAATTCTCTTTTTGACAATATATTTTATAATGGATGCTCATATAATAATATTTTCCATTTCTTTTTTTTTAAGAGACAGGACTTAAATTAACTCAAAAAATCGAGTAACCTACCAGAGTAATACTTAGGGTGGGTTTACTTGGGTTATGTATTAGTTGAATTGGGTTGGGTTTTAAATTCTTAATCCAAAAATCTGAAAACCCAAACTCAAAAACCTATTAACCTTATAACCCAACCTATGAATATTTCTAGTTGGGAAAGGTGTTGCTAGGGAGATGGAAGGGCTGCAGGGGAAATAGGGTCTTGGGAAAAGGGGTTGTAAGTGAAACGTTGTTAGAGGAAGGGGTTGCAAAGGATGGGGAGGGGATAAAAGATTGGATTTTGGAGAAGAGCAAATGATGGTAGTTGGGATTATAAAAGGTAACGATTGTGGGGGGAAAGGTTTCAAGTATGTAGCTAGGGATGTTTTGGCATGGACTGGGTTATTTAGACACTATGGATTATGTATTGTCGATTTTTCCTAAACATTCTGTATAGTGATATGCATTCAGGCAAAACTATAGCTAGAATTGTGTTCATGGACTAAAATAGTACTTCTTAAATTTGTGAGGAATAAAATTATATCATTGTATATATAAGGGATTTATAAACATGAAATGTGAGGGATAATTTAAGTGGTGTTAAATAGAAAAGGTCAGTTGTCAATTTTGCCTAAAAAATATGACAATGGTGTGCACATGACTATTTCAATCCAAAATAAGGGAAAATTTTTGTTTAAGAACCAAAATGATGTGTTTTAAATTTGTAGGAGACTTTTTGTATCATGTTGTATGTAAGGGACTAAAAAATATAAATATAAAATATGAAAAATAATTAATGTTGTTTTCTCTTATTATTTAAGTGCTTTCAAACAACTCTTTATGCACAGATAGATAGTTTGTGAGACCAAAAGGGGAAAAAAAGAACAAAAAATCTTAGTTAAAACTTTGAAGTCTATTCAATCATAGTTATAAAACTCGGCTTTGAAAGAAACTCAGTTAAGGTGGATCAACAGGTCAATTCCTAACTCAAGGGATCAAGTAATTCAGATGCTTCCCCAAAGCATCCTTCTTGCCTCTCTAAGAAAAATTTCACTACCTTACTAGATCTGTGACAAAAGGAGAGACTTGAAAGACCTACTTGACGAGTTTTCTTGTGAATGAATTTATGGGTGCCTTTTTAAGTCGAGTGTAGCTCAAGGATTCCCCTAAGATAAACTTTAGAGGAAACAAGAGTGAAATGAATTTTATGAGCTGTTTCAGTAGTGACCAACATTTTTGTTATGTGATTAGTGGCTAGTTACTTACTCAACTAGTAGGTAAAAAGTTCAACCGATAGGTCATTCAAATATATTTTCTATTAATATATAATACTTGCAAATTATTAAATACAAGACATGGTGGAAATATTGATAAAGTTAAATATGTGACTGTACAAAGAATTATTTAGACGATTATTTATTGTACGAAATATACTTTAATATTGTTTTGATTTTTTGGCAATTCTAAAATGTAAAATGACATTAAGAATGAGTTTATTGTTGTGTAAAGTAATAGGATAATTTGTTAGTCATTAATGCTAATAAAATTTTTTAAAAAGAAAACTTTCTTCCTTATGATTTGTAATTGTTTTTTAATTGTATTTGTAAAAAGATCTACATGCCTTGGATCTGTCTCTTATACACATCTAGATGTGTATCAGTCTCTAATAAAATATCTACATAATATTTTCCTCATGAAGAGTTTTAAAAAGAGTTAATATAATAATGGAGTTTGGAGAACACAAATAAAAAAGAACATAACAAGCAAAAATTAGGTGATAAGACCCATTTTATGAAGTTTGCCTTTTTACGTAAAGAAACAAAATCTATTAGATTTCACTATACTCATTGGATTTCTCAAGTTTCCTGACTGAACCAACATGTTGGGCAAAACCTATTCATTTTCTATTTTATATGGTTAAAAGAGCTCCAATCCAAGCCGATCCATTGGTTGGTTTGCCGATTCAGCTGCCAAGTCGTGTTGGGTTTAATAACTATTACTTAAGAGGGGATCTTGCACAGAGGAAAGAGAAACTCTCAAGTGCTAACGTGCATATAGAGAGAAGTAACTACCTGTTATTTTGCACCCTGCTAATTTCTACCATGAATCTGAACTCCATGGATGAAATTACGTACGCTTTCTGTTCCCTTTTAAAATGTTAATTGAGTATTTCTTCTTTTTTTCACTCCTTTAATTGATTCTCTTCGATTGATTCTTTATTATGCTTCGGTTGTGCTCCAATTTGGAGAGGTGTAGTAGAGGGTTTCTCTCTCAAAAGAGTTTGGGAATCATCTGTGGATGTCTGAGTTCATGCATCTCCAAACGAATTCTCAGTTTCTGTATGTTTGCTACAAATTTTAGTCATCAATGGCTTCGTCTTCTAAAAACAAAAATAAGATGAAATTGAGTTTGGATGCAGTTTGATGATGTGGAGGTTAGTGACATATAGCATCTTACCTAAATTGTTCTAGAAGTGTCTACGTGGCAGCCTCATTAAGGGCAGTTATGTAATTTAGTTCTCAGTTGAGCTAGCATAGTGGTAGCCTCATGACCCCCTCATGTACATCTATAAATAAGGGGTTTGGGTGCTACTGAAAAGGGATCGAAACTCAGATAATCAAACACACTCTTGACACTCAGTTCTTCCACTTTCTCTCTCCTCCTAAAATCTAATTCTAGCTTCTTCAATTGGTGCCGTCTGCGGGAATCGACAGATTTCCATCTCTTTCAATCAATTCTCAATCATCTAAATTGTTTGTTTTTGCTTTGAGGAGGATGAAGAACCGTGGAACACGCCGAACTGCTAGCAATCTGAAGCAGAAACGAGCAATCAACACCTCGTGGTGTCATACCGACGAGACAGAAAACGTAGGTACACCATCTAGACTCAACAAAAGCAGGATGATGTCCTGAAGTACATTGCTGATCATTTCGAGTCTTTCTGTAGAGCGTTTATGGAGCAGCGCAAAGTCAAACTCCATCCGAGCGCTCGAACCGAGCAGCCACTCCACAAGCCGAACAACAACGCACTCCCGATCGACTGCCTGGGAAACAGTCGTTGATGCCATGAGCCCAACCGACCTGCGTCATAAATTGACAAAGTCACGATCGAACAAACAATTTGATGAGTCACACTCATCGACGAGCGGATCAAAGAAATTATCTATGCGCGAGAGACTCGATGCACATTTCTCGAAAAAATCTGGTTCAAGAGGACCCTCCTCGGCTGTTTTAAAACAGCTCGAGGAGAAGAGCCTCGAAAATAAGATCCAAGAGATTTTGAGAAAGAACAATTTACTTTTGAATACTCCTGCTACGGCAGAGATTGATAGAGATCCGTTCACAATCTCTATCAAGGTTGAACCTCCTCCAATGCAATTCAAGCTATTGGACCTAAACCGCTGCAAGGGAAAATCTGATCTGTCAGATCACCTTCAGCATGTGGTAGCGATCACCAGCTCTGTATGGCTAGCCACGTGACCTACTGCAGGTTGTTTGCCACCACTCTTCGAGGTCCGGCACAGAAGTGCTTCCAGGAGCTACCGATGAACTCAATCGCCACTTTTGACTTGGCGAAGTCCTTCCTTGGCCACTTCAGGAGTAAATCAATATTACAAAAGGACACGTCACACCTCATGAACATTCAGCAGAGGTCCGATGAGTCGCTGAATAAATTTGTGGACCGCTTCAGATGATCACAGTGGTCTACAAGGAACCTGTCTCTGAATTTAATCTAGATTGTATAAGAGCAGCGGTTCTTATCAGGCATCTTCAACGCCGAGTTGGCCAAAAGGATGCCGAACTCCTATTCTGAACTTCTGTAAAGAGACATCGGAGTTCATACCTGTCTCTTAAACAGGATAAAAAGAGAACTTTACGATACACAAAGAGAAAAAGTCCATTAAAGACCCTCTGAACTTCATTATGAGCCAGAAAAAACTGAGGGTCGCTGACAGATTGAGCTATTCCAGAGCCACACCGTCTGGCGAACCGGGTGGTCTACCCGAGCAACAATATCGGGAACCGACCCCTGCGAACAAGGAGCCGTCCCGATGCTGACTTCACACCTCTCAATACATCGAGGAGGGAAATTTTATACCAAGTGCAACATCTGGGCCTCTTAGAGCCACACCCTCGAATGGTGTCAGCCTCGGATAAAAGAGACAGGGCAAAGTACTGGACTTTTTATGGTCAAAACGACCATGATACCGAGGCCTGCAACCATCTAAATGTTGAAATTGAGAAGGCCATTCAAGAAGGACACTTGCAGCAGTTCATCTGTCGAACTGCTGCAGAGTTCCAAAGGAACACTTCTAATCAAAGAAATCCGGCGCAACCTCGCCCGCCGCCTCCTCAACAGAATCGAGGCGGCCAGAACAGAAATAATCCCACAGCAAACCAAGATGAACAAATTCGTGTAGCCGGGGTGATAAACACGATAGCCGGAGGACCGGCGACCTGGGACTCAAACAATGCAAGGAAAAAATATGCTTGGAACATTCTTTCGGGCTAGGATCGGGAGAAGCGAATGAAGCCATTATGAGCCTCGGATACACTTTCGAGGATCCCGTTCCAAACCGAATGCCACATGTGTATAAGTGGTAATTCACGTAAATGTGGCTGGATATGAAATGCACCACGTGTTTGTCGACACCGGAAGCTCGACGGACATAATTTTTTGGGATACCTGGGTTAAAATGCACATGGATTTTTCTTTGATAAAGCCTTTTAAAACACCTTTGGTTGGCTTCACTGGAGACTCGATTGTGCCTGAGGGACAGATAATGCTCCCATTGTGTCTTGGAGCTTTCCCGAAGCACAGAATTGAGATGACCAACTTCGTCATCGTCAAAAGGGACAGCTCCTACAATATGATCCTAGGCTGACCCACGCAATACACCTACAGAATCCTTTCCTCCGTGTTCCATATTGGGATAAAATTCATGTTGAGAGACGAATCTAAGGGAACAGTCATTGAGGAGCCAGTTCCTTGCGGTCCTGTCTCTTATACAATGTCCATTGCTGACAAGGTTTACTTACAAACCTTTGATGCCTCATCCACCTAGGATGGTTTCGAAGAGCCTTTGATAAGTCAAGGGGAGGGGAAAGAGAATGTGTAGCCTCGGAGAGGATCTACTGAGATCCCCGAACCTCCCGAGCCTAAAGGAAAGGGCAAAGCAAAAATTGAACCCCAAGACGAGGTTCAAATTGAGGAAGTATCACTAGATCCGAGCCTCTCCGATCAGAAATTAAGATCTGTGCTACCTTCCCAGCAGAGTTTAAAGCCTTTCTTTTCAGGCTTTTAGCCGAGTACAATGACGTGTTCACCTGGACCGTTGAAGACATGCCATGTATCCCTCGAGAAATAATCGAATACAAATTCGGAGTGGACCCGGCATACAAACCAGTGAAGCAGAAGAAACGCCTCTTCGATCCAGAGCGCAGTTTAATAATCGAAGCCGAGGTGGATAAACTCTTAGTGGCAAGATTGATTAGAGAAGTACTAGGGATTGTATCCCACCTGGCTTTGTAATCCAGTCCTTGTAACAAAACAAGATTCTTCTTGGCGAATGTGCCAAGATTTTACTGATCTTAATAAAATCTGTCCAAAGGACAATTACCCGTACCCCCGGATCGATATGATAGTAGATTCATTTGTTGGATTTTATATCTTGCACTTTTTAGATGCATTCAAGGGCTACCATCAAATATACATGGCCAGAGAAGATGAAGAGAAAATCTCTTTCATCACTGACCGAGGCACGTATTGTTACACTACGATGCCCTTCAGACTCAAAAATGCCAGAGCTACATATCAACGCCTCGTCAATAAAACCTTCAAGTCCCTTATAGGACGAAACATGGAGGTATATATTGATGACATGGTGGTCAAGAACCGAACCTATGAGGAAACCCTGAAAGATCTCAAGGAAATATTTGAGACATTATGATCCATCCAAATGAGGCTAAATCCCAAAAAATGTACATTGGAGGTCCCCTCAGGAAAATTCTTGGTATTGACGAGCGTGACTTTGTCAATTTATGACCTGGCTCATAATGAAGACTGAGGGTTTTTAATGGATTGAAGAAGCTCGTAAAGTATGTGAAAAGCTTAAAGAATACTTGGGCAACTTGTCGAAGCTTGCATCCTGACAAAAAAAGAACCGCTATACCTGTACATCTCAATCACTGAATTAGCAGTCAGCTCGGTTCTATTGAGGTAGGATGAACAAGGAAACCAATGTCCTGTATATTTTGTAAGCAAAGTGCTTGAAGGTGCAGAAAAGAACTACGCCCCTATTGAGAAGGTAGCCTTCTCGTTAGTGGTGTCGGCTCGGAAGTTAAGGCCTTATTTTCATGGTCACAAGATAATTATTTTGACCAACATTCCTTTGAGAAAATATCTTAAGCCAAGCCAGATGCTTCAGGCAGAATGCTAAAGTTGTCTGTGGAGCTGTTTGAGTTTGACATAAAATTCAGGCCTCGGACAGCAATCAAAGTTCAGGCTTTCGCTGATTTCATTGTAGAAAGCTGTGACATCGAGAAGGTTGACCTCATCACGGTGACTAATCCAGCAAAAGAGCAAAAAATGAGGAAAGATCTCGCATGGGACCTTTCATGTTGCAAAGTTTCGAGTCAGGGGATAGGGATAATAATTCGATCCCCAGAAAGGGACTATCTCACTTATGCCCTGAGGTTCAGATTCAAAGCAACAAATAACGAAGTTGAGTATGAGGTCCTCATCTGTGGGATGGAAATAGCCCACCAGATGGGAGCCCAAACCTTAAAGAAACATTCAGATTCTCTAGCTGGTTGTGAATCAAAGCCTAGGAAATTACGAGGCTCGAGACATGATTTTGAAAAGGTACCTAACCGAGGTCAAAAGCTGAATTGGAAAATTTAAAAAGGTGGACATCATCTTGCATGCTGATGCTCTGTCAAAACTAGCCTTGGTAATATACTCGCATTTGATGAAAGAGATTTTGGTAGAACTGCGAGAGCGCAGGTCTGTTGACTTCTCTGAAAGAATCTCTTGTGTCCAACCAGACCTCGGTTGGATGGAACCCATAGTAAATTATTTGAATAAGAGAAGACTCTAGTGATCCAGGGTTCGAATCCCGGCATGAGGCACCTCAAATATAGAGCCACCAAGTATACGCTTGTCTTGTATAAGAAAGCATACTTGTGCCCCCTGTTGAGGTGCCTCATGCCATTCGAAGCTAACTATGTTTTGCGAGAGGTGCACGAGGGCATATACGGAAGTCACGTCGGTCCTCGGAGCTTAGCTCGCAAAGTCTTGCTGACTGGGTACTATAGGCCGACCTTACATTCTGACGCAAACACCTTGGTACGGGGATGTCATCAATGTCAAATACATGCGCCACCCAAGACGGCTCGAACATCCTATTGAGCATGGCCATTTGCGTCAGAATGTAACATCGGTCTTTCCCCTCCCCTTGAGGCAAAGTCTGGCTTATGCACATCGAGATGTAGTATACGTTAACAGGATCACCCCTCATCTAGATGTGCATACGAGACAGGTCTGATGAGCCTTGTTAACGGACGAGACTAAGGTAAGCGTTCTTGAAATTCCAATTTACGGGGGAAGACTCGACTGGCCTCAGGGGGGTCCGCTTGGACTGAGGAATTGCCTAGTGTCTTATGGGCATACAGGACCACATCTCGAATGGCTAACAGAAACACTCCGTTCAGCTTGACTTACGGGTCCGAAACTGTTATCCCTGCGGAGATTGGCTGCCATCGGCTAGAGTGTCCTTGTTCGTTAAGCCTAACTAACCCCTCTTGGATCCTCTTGCTCGCCTAGATCTACTTATACAATCTAGATTGTATAACATCCCAGCTCTGATGAGGTATCAAAAGTTTACAGGTAAGTCCATGTCAACACTACAACGCCAGGGTCAAGCATCGGTATCTGCTGGCCCGGAGACTTGGTGCTTCGAAAGAATGAAGCAAACCGTGTAGAGGAGACTAAAAAGTTAGATCCAAACTGGGAGGGACCCTATCGTGTAATAGAAGCTCACAACTCGGACTATTACAAATTGGTTGACATGAGAGGGGATCCTGTCCCTAGAATGTGGAACATTATAAATTTGAAGAAATATTATCAAGGAATGTAATGAAAGTCCCTTCTCAAAAGATAGATGTTCGAGCTGCTCCAACCCTCAGAGGTTTGGATCCAGTTTAACAGAAAAGTAAATGATTGAGGATTGAGGCTTAGCAGTCCCCTCTCAAGGGTAGAGGCTTAGTAGCCCCCCCAAGCAAAATCAAGCTGCGCCAACCCTCAGAGGACTTTAATGAGAACGACTTAGTTTTGAGCTGCTCCAACCCTCGAGGTTCGAATCCAATTCAACGAGAAAAGCAAATGTTTGAAGGGCCGAGGCTTGCAGTCTCCCCTGGAGGGCAGAGGCTTAGTAGCCCCCCAAGCAAAATCAAGCTGCGCCAACCCTCAGAGGTTCGGTCAAAGCACAAGACAAATGTTCGAGCTACTCCAACCCTCAGAGGTTCGGATCTTGCTCAATAGAAAAGTAAATGATTGAGGGTTGAGGCTTAGTAGTCAACCTTCAAGGGTAGAGGCTTAGTAGCCCCCCAAGCAAAATCAAAGGTGCACCAACCCTGAGCGGTTCGATTCAAGCACAAAACGAGTTTGAGCTGTTCCAACTCTCAGAGGTTCAGTTCAAATTCAACACAAAAGCAAATTATTGGAAGCCGAGGCCTAGCAGTCCCTCCTAAAGGGCAGAGACTTGGCGGCCCCCTCCAAGCAAAATGAATTTGAGAGGATTCGATCCTCAAAGAGGCTTGAATGCCTTGCTCAAGCAAAACAGGTATTATGCCTTGGACCTTGGAAGGTTTAATTCAAATTAAATGGCTAAGGCAAACATAAGGAGCTAAGCTTAATCCATTTGCCTCAGCTCGGAAGAGTCTAAAAAAGGCCTAAATTCAAAGTGAAAGGGAAATTTAGACAATATTCTGTGCTAATATTCCTAAGTGTTATAATCCATTAAAAACCCTCAGTTTTTATCATGAAACTTTTGCTTTGAATGCAGGAGATAAAGAAATTGAAAAGCAGTTAAAAAACCAGAAGTAAAGAAAAGTCGAGGCACCTGTCGGGAAGACAAATTAATCAAAACTTGAGATTTTCATTGTGAAATCCTAACTGTTACATGAAAAGTTCTTATCTATTACAACAGAATTACATCAGCCTATGCAAGTGGAAGCACTTGATTACATGTCCTTGCCGATCGGCTTCGGGGTTCGCATCCTGGATTCTCGGCAAGACGTAACTGCAGACGTTTAACTTGTGGGTGATGTTTTCGCTGAGTCCCTATGCCATTGAATTTTCATTTATTACACTGCATTATTCGAGGCAGATCTAGATACAAAGGATTCTTCAAATTGAAGTGGTCCCTAGGTACAGTGTGAACCTCATGGATCATAGTTATGTCGAGGGGCATCTAGACTGTCTTCAGCATCTCATCTGCTTCGACCGAGGCTACGAACTAGTTTTTGCCTTCGATCCGCAGCTCCACTTCCCGGGAAGCAAACTTCGCCTCGACCAATTGAGTTTCTTCTTCAATTTGAAGAACCCTTTGCTCTAGATCTGCGATCTTCTTGTCGCGATCGCCAACATCCACTTCAAGGGTTTTCTTCTCTAGCTCGGCTTTTCGAAGCTTGTTCCTCACCTCGATCAGCTCGGCCTTCCACTCGTCGTATTTTTTGCCCGTCTCAATGTTACATTTCATCTCGTTGGCGTTCACTGCCTCCTTCACTACCTGATCCACTCCGAATTTAGCGTAAGCCAGCTCCTGCTTCATGGAGTTAATGGCGGAGTTGAAGGAGGACTCCCGATCTGCGATGGTGGGAAAAATTGTGATTGCCTGCAAAAAACAAAATGATTAGTTGTACAAGTTGAAGTACGAGGTGCAAAAACGCTAAATTTCAAGAAGGGTTAGTTAGACTTACGTTAATCAGGCTGATGTGAAGCTCGTCCAGTTTCTGTTGAGGGGTGAGCCTATTAACGTAGGCTACATCCTGAGGCAAGGCCACCGTCTTTGCCTGCTCACGAGCCACCCTCGGGAACTGAGCCCGATCGTTTATGTCAATCGGCGGGTGGGTCGGAGATCGTGTTCCCGAGGTGGGAGGAATTGGAAGAGTCCGTCGACCCCAAGGCACATCCTGTGACCCTGCAGATTTTCTTTCCTCTTCGGGAGTGTATTTTCTATCACGTGAAAAAAGTAAAGTGTTAGCCATCGGTAGTGAAGAAGGAATAAGGAGTGGGAATGAATGAGGCTCAGCAGTCCTTACCATATGAGGTGATGAGTTGTTTTCATAAGGGGACATTTCCAGAGACTGTCCCTGGGTCCTTACTCTCGCTACTGGAACGGAGGGCCTCGGGGGCGATGACTGTATAGGAGAAGGTTATTGCCGAAGAAAGATCCTCCCTAAGGCCAGCAACCTCCATTGTTCTTTTTCTTGTAACCCGAGTCGGCTCTGGTTCAGTGGGATTCTTTCTAACCACCAAGTTCCGGGCCCCTGATTCAACCCAAGACCCTGGCGCTCCCCAGAGAGTCTGTAATACAGGTAACTCTAGATGTGTATTAGCTACCCGTGTGATGATATGACACCAATCCCTTGAGAAATGCTCGAGCTCTGCATAAGACAAAAGATCAAAAAGGCCCTCAACTCCTGTGATTAACCTAGGCTAATAATAAATGACCTTCTTGAGGGTCGTAGCTCGGGAGGATGTCATGGGTAGGGAACAGTCCAGCCCAGGCAAGAATGTTGTTGGATAGGCTGGCAGGTTGGTTGTTGAAGTTTATTCTGAGATTCGATTCTATAAGCCTCCGGGCCTGTAGGGAATACGGGGAAGAGGCGTTTTTGATTTTAGGGTTTTCTTTGATAAGGTTCACATGGGCCCCGAGGCATTAGAGGGTCGAGATATCGGATAAAGAAGAACGACTTTTTTCGTGAATGATGAAGGGTTACCGAAATGACTGTTTGCCGCAATTTCGGGAGAAATGTAAAAAAATCCCTTTGTAGGGGATAATTTCACCATCATCCTAAAGTGTCTAAAGAGAAGGGGATGTTGCGTAATCTACACAGAAAGGTGAAACCGACAATAACCCGTAAGTGCGTTTGGGGTCAACTATGCTAATAGGCCTCGTGGTCTAATAGGTTGACGAGGAGTTGTGCTGAATGGGAGCCTCAGCCCCGCCTCGAGTTATTCCTGGTAAACTGTGTATAAGAGACAGGAGGCGTACACCTCGGTCCTCGGGGGCAGGGATTTGATGTGCACGTTCTTGGGAAAATGGCATCTATCCCTAAGTATTTTGACATCCTCAGAGTCTAGAGAGTTTGACACATCTTGTGTTTGGAGGTTAGGGTGGTCGTTCTGAGGAGGTTCGGCAGAGAGATGATCCGGGGAAAAATTTAGTGGCATTGCTGCCAGAAGGGATTCGTCAAAGGGATTTAGCATCCTGTCAATGGCGTCTATAGGGAAAGGGGGAACCGGCTTGCTAATGAGAGAAGTGGGAGTGAACGTACCGGCCATGATCTTCTATTTGGAAGGCATGTGGAGTTTTTTGGGGACTTCTAGTGGTGTCCGATGGTGGCGTTGAGCGGCGGTCGGAGGACAGCAACGGTTGAAGCCGAAGGAAAGGGGAGCAGGAGGATGATGGTAAGGGAATGAGAGTATGTTACATTTTAGGGAGTAAAAGAGCGAAAGATAGTGTGGAGTGAAAGAGGGGTTGAAGGAAGGAAATAGTAGAAAGTTGGAAGAATGAAGTAAAGTGATTAAGGGCTTCCATACGATGAACCTCCTGTCTCTTATACACATCTAGATGTGTATAAGAGACAGAGTAGGCAATGGATCTAGGGGAAAAAGCGACGGTTTGAAATGGAAAAAGGCGTTTAGGTGGAAAGGCAGAAACCAGTTATGGCATGAAAAGCAAGGCATTTTGCAACAAAATCAGAGCGAATAATGCAGTGTAATAAATGAAAATTCAGTGCATGGGGACTCAGCGAAAACATCACCCACAAGTTAACGTTGCAGTTACGTCTTGCCGAGAATCCCAAGGGTCGTTACGACCTCAGATCGGCAAGGGCAGGTACGAGAGTGCTGTCGAAGTTCTGCGCCTCGGCTCGATATAAAAGTTTTGGTTTTCATCGTCTAGGGACTGCGAATAGTCATTTTCGGCTCGGCCCCTGCCGCGAGGCTCGGCACCAAGCCGAGGGGACTATTGATGATGTGGATTAGTGACACATAACATCTTACCTAGATTGTTCTAGAAATGCCTACGTGGCAGATTCATTAAGGACAGTCTATGTAATCTTAACTGTCAGTTAATTAGCATAGTGGTAGCCTCATGACCCCCTCATGTACATCTATAAATAAGAGGTTTGGGTGCTACTGACACTCAGTTCTTTCACTTTTTCTCTCCTCTTAGACGTACATCTAATTCAAGCTTCTTCACAGTTGGTGGTAAAATTAAATCTAATGGACCAACATGGGTTGATGAGAAACATGGGAGAAAATTTGGTTATTGATTTGCTTGAACTTTCTGTTCATGAGAAGGATTTTCCTATCCTAGGTGGACAGATAATGCCATCTGGGGTAAATGGCAAAAATGGTGCTGAAATGGAATCTGAGATTTATTGTTCCATCCTAAATCATGGGAATACTTGGGCTGATGTGATAAGATCAAAAAAGTGTTTCTTGATGGATTGGCCTATCGTAAATTTGAGTCATCTGTGGATTTCTGAGTTCCTGCATCTCCTAACCAATTCTCAGTTTTCTGCGAGTCTGCTACGAATTTGAGTAATCAATGGTTTTGTCTTCTATAAACAAAAATAAGATGAAATTGAGTTCGGATGCGGTTGGTGGTAAAAATAAATCTAATAGACTAACATGGGTTGATGAGAAACATGGGGGAAATTTTGGTTATTGATCTGCTTGAACTCTATGTTCATGAGGAGGATTTTCCTATCCTAGGTGAACAGAAAAACCCATTTAGGGTAAATGGCAAAAATGGTGCTGAGATAGAATCTAGAATTTATTGTTGCATCCTAAATCCTGGAAATACTTGGGCTGAAGTGATAAGATCGAAAGAATGTTTTCTTAATGGACTTGGCCTGTCATACATCCCATGATGATGACAAAATTGTGATTATGGAAGAGGATGTAGCTGATGGAAATGAAAAATGGAAACATGCAATTGTAGGTTCTGTGTTCGGAAGAGAACCTCATTTTCAAGAAATTAAAAGATTTTGTGAGGAAAAATGGCAACAATTTGGTCATGTAGACTGTTTATATTGAACAATGGAGTGTTTGTCTTCAACTGCTATTCGGAGAAGGCTAAAAATATAATTCTAGATCAGGTTCCATGGCCCTATGCTAGTAAAATGTTGTTTCTAAAGCCATGGTCATAGGAAATGGACTTAACCAAAGAAGAATTTGACGCCACTCTGTTCCTATTTGTATCATACTCCCTGGGTTGAAACTACATTACTGTACTCCTAGAAGCCTGAGGAAACTTGTGAGTTTGATAGGTAAATCTTTGTATACTGACTGCAAGTCAAGAAAGACTATCCTATGCTAGAAAATGTGTGGAAGTTAAAGTGAATAAATTTTTGCCAACTACTATTCCATATGAAAATGATGCCAGGGGTCAAAGTTTTCAGAGAATAGAATATGAATGACTCCCTTTATGGTGCAAAATAGTGCAAGAAGTATAGACATGCTGATAGCCAATATACTATGAAGCCTAAGGTGACGTTTGTTTGGGTACCAAAGAAAAGTGTCGAAATCCCCGCAAAAAATGCTGATGGTCTAAAGGAAAATGATGGTAGTTTAAATGATGTTTAGGAAGAGGCCATGGAAAATGCTAAAATTGTTCTTGATATTCCAGTTGAAATCAGGCGTAGGCAGGATTTACTTAGGAAATATGCTTTTTATGTTTTGAATGGCACTACATAGAGAATAGCTCTGAAATAGGACATATGCTTTTATCTTAGGATGGTGAGCTGATGGTAGCCAAATCAGGGGAAGAGGAGAAAGTGTCTACCCCCCCAAAGATGTCTCCAAATATACAGCAACCAGAAAGATCAGATAGAATATAAGCTAAAGCTTATGGTGGAAAGATAAAGAAGGTGGAGCAGGTACTATTTCCTAACATTAGATCAATATTTCTACATGGAATATTAGGAGTCTAAATAATCCCATAAAAGAAGTAGAAATAAGGCAATTTATAAATACTTATAACCTAATTATTATTACTATTGTTGAAACTAAGGTGAGATATGAAAATTTTGATAAAGTGTTCAACAATATTTGCCCTCAATGGAATTATATTCACAATACAAAACCAACTAGAACTGGGAGAATATAGGTCTGCTAGAATACTTTGGTAGTAGAAGTATCTTCGTCGAAGAAATCGGGTCAAGCTAATAGCTGCTTAGTTTAAAATAGAGTGGATGACAATTCCTAAAAGGATTGTGATGACAATAGTTTACTGTGCAAATGAAGTGGAAAGGAAGTTTTTATGGAGTCAGCTCCGAAATTTAAAAATAGTTATTGGAGATTACTTCCTGGATTATTATAGGGGAAACTTAATGTGTAAGATATGCACATGAGAAAATAGGAGGTGACGCAATGGATATGACTGCTACCTCCGAATTCATTGATTGTATTGATGTATTGATGTAAATGGTTTCCCTTTAAAAGGGTTTTTCTTAACATGGTGTAACAAAAAAGAGGAAGTTGATAGAATTTATAGCAAGCTTGACAGAATTCTAATAAATGATTCATGGTTGTCTACTTTTGTTAATGTAAATGTTGAAGCACTAAATCCTTCAATATCTGATCATTGCCCCTTGTTTATTCATATAAAAAAGAATATTAATCTAGGCCCAAAACCTTTTGAGTTCCATAAATTCTACATGAAAAATTTAGGATTCAAAAATGTGCAAATGGAAATTTGGAGTCAACATGTATGTTTTAGTTATATGGAGATCCAATAAATGTTTGGTGTTTGAAACTACGATTGCTGAAAATTAAATTGAAGAAGTTTAAAGAGAAGTTTTATAATGATTTGTCAATATGAGAGAACAACTTAGAGACATTCAAGAACAGTTGATGGAGAAGCCTTTCGAGAGTAACTTACAAGCAAATGAGAAGAATCTAATAATTGAGTATGCCGGCTTACTATATACTAAAGAAAGTTTTTATAACATCAAATCAAGGGTAAAAGGATATTCTGGATACTGCAGTTCTCTACATCTCCATGAAGATTTTTTATGCTTATAACAAGATTTTAACTCTAACTAATAGTGAGGGTGTCAAACTTACACATGTATGAAGTGTACTTCTGATGTGGTTGTGGAGATTACACTAAATTATTTTCAGAAGATAACTACTACCTGTCTAAAAGAACACATCAAAAATAGAATTCATGCTCTTATCAAACCAACATTAAGTTTAGGGGTGGTAATTTTAGACACAATACTACATAAATTAACAGATCTAAACATTACTCGAATTTAATTAGGTTACTATCACATCGACCCGTTAATGACCTAAAGTTAAGCGGGTCGTGATTATCAACCCACAAATGTGACTTGATTATCCATTATCTTATTGGGTAACTCGACATAACCTGTTTAACCTATTAGGATATCTGATAAATCAAATGACCTGTTAATTAATTGAGATATTTATGAAAATTTGATACAATAATGCATCCTTAAACGACATATCGTGTCATTCGAGTAAATAAGTCAATGGGTTAATTGTGGGTTATCGTATCATTTGGGATAAACTAAGTAACTCTTATATTAGTGTAAAAAATTTAACGGGTTATATGGGTCGTGTCAGCTCAACCCGTTAATAAACAAATCATTACACGATACGGCATGACATGATACAAATGCTTAATAGATCATGTATAGGTTCAAAATTTATGATACAAACTCGATAAGGATCCAACATAATAAGAACTCGATACGACGCATTATGTTACCACCCCAAACTGAGTCAGGAGCAAATGTAGAATTTATGCAGTGACATTGCCAAAACTGAAATTTATGATGTTTTATTCTCAATGAAGTACGGACTGCTCCAGGACCTGATAGGTATACTGTAGAGTCTTTAAGCACAATTGAGAGGTTGATGGTAAGGATTTCACCTCAACTATTAAGCACTATTTTGTATATAATTCCATCCCACAAAACTTAAATAGTACGTACCATACTTACTTTAGTTTCTAAAGTTACAATCCTATGGGCTAAAAAAAGTATAGACCCATAGCCTACTATGATATCATATATAAATGCTTATCAAAGGTAATTACTAAAAGACTAAAAATGGTGTTGGGGAACTTAATCTCTCATAGTGAAAATGCACTTTTGAAAGGAAGAAGCATAACAAATAATGTGCTTTTGATGCATGAATTGGTCAGAAATTATCATAGAGCTGGAGGTCAACCTAGATTTACTCTTACAGTAGATATTATGATAGCACTATGACTCAGTAAAGTGAGATATTTTGTTTGAGAGTCTGAGAGCTAATAAGTTTCCTGATATTTTTATGAATTGGATGGTTGTTGTGTCACAGCATCTAAGTTCTCTGTCAATTTAAATGGCTCATTGGTTGGGTATTTTCATAATGAGATGGGGTTTAGACAAGGCGAACCAATATCACGTTATCTGTTTTTGTTAGTTAAGTAGGCATTTACTTAGATGTTGGAGAAAAATATGTCTATTCATAGATATGATTACCATCCAAAATGTGCCGAATTAAAACTATCACATTTGTCATTTGCTAATGACTTATTTCTGTTGGTTTCTCCTGCACAAAGTTCTATCAAGACAACAAAGAAGACATTTGAAGAGTTTTCTACTTTGTTTAGCCTGAAATTGAACTTAAACAAATCTGAGATGTTTGCTACTGGGATGGAGGCATCTATGATTGAAGAAACTGGAAGTACTTCAAGGGTTCTACTGCGTAAACTACCACTAAAACATATTTGGGGGTCCCACTGATTTCTTATAAGTTATCTGCTCAAGATTATCAACCCATTTTGGATAAAATGTTGAAGCAAATCTAAAGATGGTTAAAAAAAAAAAAAAAACTCTTTTATGCAGGTAGTCTAAAATTAGTGAAATCTATTTTATATAGCTACATTGTGTATTCAGGGAGTATCTTTGTGATTCTAAAATACTTTCTTAAAAAAGTTGAAAGTGTATTAAATGCTTGTTTGTGGGTTGACTTTGAACACAAACATACAAAAACAAAAACCAGTTGAAAAAAGGTGTGCTATCCTTTGAAGAATGGTTGTTTGGGTCTAAAAAGTCTGGAGTAAAACAATAAATTTGAGACATCTTTGGGATATTTTTCATAAAAAATACTCTCTATGGATAAACCGGATTCATACTTATGTGTTAAAGAGCAAAGTTTGTGGCATCTTAAATCTTCTATGGTTTGCTCATAGAATCTGAAGAAGATTATGAAGCTTAGAGATATTGCTTACCTGGGAGTGTATCAATGTTGTAGTAGGAATTGGAAGGCAGACTTCTCTGCAGTATGATGATTGGCATGATGTAGGCCCTTTAATGAAAGTTTTCTCGCCTGCTATTATCTAGCTTTTCTCCAGCAAAAATTAGGCAAAAGTCTCTTCAATAATTTAAATGGTGAGTGGGCTTGATTTAAAGGTAGGATGTTGAGAGGAGAAGCCTTGGCTTTGGTTCAGGTTACTGCATCTTACTCCTCCCAAATTCTAAATAGAAGATGTTTTCAGATGGAAGATTGACTCCTCTAGTGTATTTTCTATGAAATCATCTCTGAAAAAGTTAAGTTCTTAGCCCCAAATGTTAGTTGGTATAAGGTTGTATGGGGCAAACATTATGTGTTGAGACACTATTTTTATTTTATGGTTAATATGAGAAGAAGACTAGCTACTACTAACAGGCTTCTGTGTTAAGAGACAGGGATGGAGGTAGATGCCATTTGTTCATTAAATGGAATATGCTGAAGTAACCTACTCTCAACATTTATCTTTCTGCATACAATGGTAAACTGGTTATCTTATACACATCTAGATCCTGATTTTTAGAATTGCTTGTGGTTTTGATTTGGAACCGCAATGGATGATAGCAAATGAAGTGATGAGTAATTTGCCTATGATGTTAGAAGGGTTGCCTTTGTAGCAACATTTTACCACCTGGAGATGTAGAAACTGCAGTATCCTTAGGAAAGTTTTGTCCCCTATGCCTGTGGTGATTCATCATATCATCAAATATATGAGAATGATTATATCAAGTTGGAGAAGAATTCCAAGAAATCAGGAAAATTGAAATTTATGCGTAGAATTGGATCTTCCTATCTGTATCTTTCAGAATAGGGGTTTTAGTCTCAATTGATTTCTTTGATATAAATCTGCCTTTTAAGGCTAGCATTGTTTAGGAGATTTGCCTCAATTGGTTGTAATCTTTTTTCCGAATTGTGCAAAAGAACTCTACAATATACTGTCTCTTATACAAATAATAATAATAATAAAATACATATGTACTTAATATTAAATAAGGCAATATGAAATTTAATGAAGAACTGTTACTCTCGCTCAACTCATTCGAAAAAATGAAGGACATTATCTTGTCAAAGGTATTAAAAAAGAATAATATTTTTAGTGGGACGGATGGACTGGTGATTTCCAAATCTCAAGAAATTCAAATTTAGTTTCTACAAACTTCATGTGGTCTGATCGTAATTACAAATAAAACACGTCCTTTTAATTAAAGACAATCGTAATAGGGGAAAAAAGTTTAGAAAATTTCTGTAGTCCCATAATGATACCATATCGTTGTTCTTTGAAATCTTGTACAATATAATACCATATACTTTACATACTTGTAAGGTACAAGGCATTAAAGTACAGTGAAATAGTATTTTAACGATATTGTAGAATTCTTCAAAAGTTTCTATGGGACTATATATTTCAGCATAATATGGAAAAAAGTTTATAGACAACAAACTTCATGTATCTCACCATACATGTAACCAGTGGATGTCTATTGACTAGATATGAGACGGCTCAACTCTTTCCAAATATTCTCCCTATCCAATCACTTCTAAAGGGGATATTCTTACTTGGACCAGTTCTATGTACTGTTGCATGAATTCCTTGATCCTGATGCATATCAAATTTAATTCTAATTTTACCACTATCAACTTCTAAACACTTACACACACTACCAGTATACACGTCGTGAAATAGTAAAGAGTAAATAGAGATCGTTCCCATGAGAATTGATTGTCAATTATTGATTATTTGGCTTAAATGCTAGTTTGAGGGTTGATTCAAAAAAGGAATTTAACTAAATCTATGTTTTTTTTGGCAAAACACATATATATTAGAGAATATCAGACTATTGGAAAAAAATTTGTATAAGATCTAGGGGACATAGAGCCAAAACCTGTCTAGAAATTAGAGTTGAAACCCTAAATCTAATTAACAAAATTTAAGCATTACATGAAACCCTAATTGGGTTAAAAAGCTAAGTTAGAATACTTTGAAAACCATTGACCTTCCTGTCTAGCTGAACTTGGGCTTGAGCTGTTCTTGGTAAACTGCTTTGATCAAACACTAAACTACCTTGAGCTTTACTGCCAATACTAGCCAACAAGTCTGCAATCTTGTTCCATTTCCTAAACACATGTTAGTATGAAAAAATGACCCGTGCTTGTAATATGAATACACTGCTGGAAAATATAATGAATCCAAGGTATTTTGAATGAACCTTTTAGTGCATTGCTCAGAACAAGGTAACCTGGCTCCACAATGATATTCTCAATCCTGTTGTGAACATATAGCTAAAGTCCTTCTAACAGTGCAATTGCTTTTGCTTTTAATGCTGAATTGATATGATGATAATGAGATGCAAAACTTGCTAAGACATACCCTTCTGAATCTCTGATTAGTCCACCACCACTAGTCACTACAGAAGTAACCTTGTAGGCATCATCTATTTTAAACTTGAAAGTATTTTTAGGAGGAAGATGCCATTGTACAATCTGAAATCTTGGGATAGATATTGTTAAGCATTAGAATAAATCCAACCATCTGGGAGCTAGTCATGTTGAGAGACTTAGAGCTAAAAAGGGAAAAGCTAAAGTTATATAATGGAATAAAGATTGAATGGCTTGTATGATAAAGGTTGTGCTACTTTTAACTCCATCATAAAAACTCCTATTCCTAATTTTCTAGAATAACCAACAAACAATACTAGGAAAGAATTTGTAAAGAAGTCCAACTATTGATGTTGTTGAAGCATAAAGCCACTAGAATTTAAATACTGTTTTATTAATGTCTATAAAATCCTTTTTAAGAATGATGTAAAATGTACACAAACTTGATATCCTATATACAGACCATATGTAAAAGTTGGCAAATAATAACTTATGCATTAATCATTAGACACATCTTTCTCAAATGGCACTATCTCCAGGCTGTCTCTTAAGAGACAAATTGATGTCCCTCTTTTAATTTAAAGCAGGTTGCTTCACATAAAAGCTCATATACACATCAGGATTTTTTACTTTCATCGCTAAAGGGCCATTTTCTGTCTCTTATACACAACTAGCAGTTCTACAAATTTGAATAGCTAATGATACTGAAAATTACTACTATGGGTAAGCCGCCATGCATAATTAATCATCTGAGATAAGCTGAGCCTTTGCTGAAGCAACCTGCTAAAAATTAAAAGAGGGACATCAATTTTGTATCATAATTATATCCCAACTATCTCCATTATGGGCTTAATGAACCCCAAATCATAAGTAGGAGTGAAATGTTGAATGTAAGAACCCTTTCCATCCTGATTGTCAAACCAAAAGGAGGAATTTTCCATCTTTGGTAGAACATAAAAATTGTCTTCAACCAGATCCTTCTCCTTCTCCATGTTAGAGATGAATTAGCAACTATATCCACCAAGGATGGATGTAACACATTCTGTAAGTATCTTTGATTTAAGAAACTCTATATAGAAGTTGTAGTCCTGAATGATGACCACAACTTCATTGAAAATGCCTTCAAAATTTGCTCTAACTTCATGTTGAATCCCCAAACCATTTTCTTGCTCAAGTTTTGAGATTCTTTGGCAGGACAACTAATGCATCTTCTTGCCCCATTCTAATTCACTCCAAAAGAAATTTGAAAATATTCTTTCAATTTTCGCCAACACAGATTTTGGGAGTTGCAAAACAGCCAAAATGTGCAATGGGATTGAACTAAAAACATGTTTTATAAGAATTTGCCTTCCATCAAGTGAGAGAATTTTGGATTTCCAACTAGAAAGTATAGCATTAATCTTCTCAATCAAAGGCTGGAAAAGGGCTCTACTTCTTCTTCCTTTTTCAAATGGAGCTCCCAAGTGAAAAAAAAGGCATACTTTTATGTGAAAAGCTAGTAAGTCTTGCAACCAATCTAATTCTTGATGTAGGCATTTTTGAGGAGACATAAAAGCTATTTTTCTGTTTGTTGATCAATTGGCCAGAGAGAGATTCATAAAGCTAAAGTGCATTTAGAAGTACATTTTGTGCTATAGCCCTTTCTCCAAGACTTCCAATAGACTTCTTGTTTCCATTAAGAAAAATGACAACATCATCAGCAGAAGACAAATATGTCACAAGAGTACACTGTCTAGGAATGGAATAATTCTGAATTAATCCTTCTTCAAACTGATGTTTTAAACCTCTACTGAAAGCCTCAATAGCAATGATATAAGAGACAGGTAGAGGACTTGCCCTTATATTGGATTTGGAGGAACCATTTAATGATCCATTAAGTAATAGAGAAAACAAATTTGATTCCATCATTTGCAATTGTGGAAACAAATTGAGTGGAGAATCCAAACTGATTTAAGACATTATACAAAAATGTCCAAGATACCCAATCAAAAGCCGTGGCCATATCCAATTTAAGAATTAAATTTCGTCCCTTTACTTTCTTGTTAATACACTCCACTAATTCCTGAGCCGTAAAGATATTATCCGAGATATTTCTACCTTGAACATAAGAACTTTGCTCATCTAAAATATCTTACGTCAGCACAACTTGTAATTTGTTATCAATTGACTTGGTAAATATCTTGCAAGCAAAAATACATAAATTAATAGGTCTGAAATTCTCAAAAGTATCAAAATTATCTACTTTTGGAAATAGACATGTTAGAGTACTTGTGATGGCTGTGGGAAGAGCCTGCCCTTTAAGGTGCCACTAAAACCATCTATACTAGTTGTAATTTCTAAACTAAAAGAGAAAACCACTCACTTCAATTCCTTCAAAGTTGGCAATACTCTATGCTGCTGATTTTCCTCCAAAGATACCAAGGAAGGGATCATACTTAAAGAGCAAGTATTGTATTGAATGTCTTCTGCAGTGAGCAATTCTTGAAAGAAATCAACAGCTACCTGCTGAAGCTGTTGGTTATCCTCTACCCAATTATGTACTTACAAAATCTTTCAACCTCCTAGTACACAACTTGTTTTTTTTTTTTCATCTTCAAATGAGCACGAAAGAAGTATATTATAATCCTCTCCTTTAATCTACAATACACATTGATTCCTGCCTTCTGCCTCCAAAAAGATTCTTCTTCAGCAAGGCCTTTGAAAAGAGTAGCTTGAAGTTTGGATAACTCTATTTGATTGTCTTTTGCTGAAAAAGATTCTAGGGAAAGCTCTTGCTGCCTAACTGCCTTCTCAGCATCTTTTATTCTTCTAAATATGTCCCCAGATTGAAGTTTGTTCCAGCTCTTTAGATCACTCTTCAACCTTTTTAGCTTAGGACCTAGTTTCTGTAAAGGATGACCTACTAAAAATTGATTCCAACTGTCCTGCACCATTTATAAAAAAGACTCATGTTTTGCCCCTGTCATACCAGACTTTTCTGATTATCTTATACACATCTCCTGATTCTATTTTATACTTTTAAATACTCATTAATATCCCTTTTAAAAATTAAATAATTATTTTACCCTTTTTAAACATTTTCTAAAATTTTTGGGTCAAAGTATAATTTTACAAAATTTCAGGGACTAAAGTGCAAATATTAAAAATCTATTAAAACACCGTCTCGATGTTTCCTGATTCATTTTCCTTCTGCTTCTCCAAGTAAATTTCAGAGCTAAGTTTACTTTTAAAACTCAATCAGCCAATTCCTCACTTTTCCTGTGGTTTGAAAATTTATCCAAATCAAATTGGTATTTCAGGAATCCTCGTAGACCTTTAATCCAACTCTAAAAGTAAGTTTTACTTCCAGATCTGTATGATATTTATGTTAAATTCCAAATTCCTCAGGAAATTAATTTGTTTAATTTTGTTGTTTATTAATTGATTTAATTACCAAATATGTTTATGAGCTATTTGGACTGGATTTATGGTTTAAAATGACTTTTTAATTATTGTTTTTGTGAGATTTGAATTAGGGTTTTGAAAATTCTTAACCTAGTGATATATTTGAAATTATGAACCCTAATTCTTAGATTTTTATCTTATTTTCATAAATTTAAGTCAACCCTTACTAAAGTGTTCAATTATTATCTAATTTGAGATTTTGGGTGATGCTACTTACCTCGAGTACTCTGCTTCATAAATGTTATACCCAGTCTATCAGGAAGACAAGTGATAGACACTCCGTTATGCCTTGTCTACTCGGTCGGATAATAGGTAGACCTGGATCCAGTGTTGGGAAGACTTTCGTGATAATACCATGAGCTCATTGATTGACATTTGCATTTTAAATAATGATAATGTCTCGTATATTGTTCTGTACTAACTGTATGCATGTTATCTATAATTGAGTTTAAATGTTATTTACTAAGCACGATGTGCATACTCCGTTATTATTTCTCCTATGTTTGCAGTTGAGGACCAACAGGAGACGTTAGCAAAAAGGGTAAAATAATTATTTAATTTTTAAAAGGGATATTAATGAGAACTGAAAAGAGACCATATAGCACAGAATGGGTAAATGATACAGAACAAGCTTTATTCAAATGTAACAGTGGAAACATCCTGAAAAATACTTAGAAGCTTCTGATTGCATACAACTCTATCTAACCTATTCCAAACAAAGCTTCCTAGCCTCTTACCCATCCAAATGTATTTAGAACCCATGTACAGCATATTGAGTAAAGTACACTGATTCAAGGAATCATTGAATTCAGCAATGCATCTCTGATCAGGTTGTGAAGCTCCCAAATATTTAGAATAACCAATAGTATATTAAAGTCACCTCCAACAAACCAGGAACTATTAATACCATTAGAAAATCCCATAAGAGAATTCTACAAAGGCCTTTTATCTTGCATAGACAATTGAAGCAAAGACTGGCTCATCAAAATCATTGCAGCTTATAGAGTCATTAGGTGTGTACTACCTAATGTTCAATGGAAAAAATATTGACTATTATAGAAGAAACCGCAAATATCTAAATAGTACTACTTGGGTTAGTAACACAATTTGCTATCCCTAGCTTTGCTGTAACTCAATAAAGTTATCAGTCTCCAACATGGATTCAAGAATAGCCAAAAAGTCAATATTTTTTCCATTGAACATTAGGTAGTACACACCTCTAAATGGTGCAGGACCTGTCTCTTATACACATCTAGATGTGTATAAGAGACAGGAATTATACATCTATTAGGGGATAGCAAGATTGACTTGACTATGATACGTTTCGAGTCACCATGGTGAGGCTTGGTTCATAAATCATCTTCTTCATCGATCTCTTTTGCACCACCAAAAGTGAATTTCTTATCTGGGGGAATACCTATTTAGTCCAACATAGCTGTAAAAGATATCCATGCATCTATTTGTGAAAACCTACCACTATAACTTCAGGGACATCATTATTGGATAAACAAGTGGTTTCCTCATGCATGTTAGTGTACCCTTTGGGCCAAAAAAATAGTTGCAAGATCATATATAATCTTACTGGCTAGAAAATTATCATTTGGAAAGTCAAACCCTAAAATCTATATAGGAACCTCCTGCAACCCTATTTTAGACAAAGGGAAATCTTGTTGAACCACATCTATTTTTTCTTGATTATTGACCCAAAAAATCTTGTTGAATGTTAAAGCTATTTAAGTAGAATCAGGATTCTAACTTGAAGTCTGTTGAGGCAAAACAACCAAATGTTTTTCATGAATTGTTCCAGAAGAACCTAGTCCTTGTAACCCGTTTTGAATTTTATTGCTTTTCACCTATGATGGTAACTACCCCCTTTTTCTGCATATCAATTCTTGTAGCCTGTTACTGCATTTGAATCTGAGAATGAACTCTTGCTTGTGGATGATCATCAATCTTCTAAATCTTCTTACTATGATGAAGCTGCTTCGGAAGGCTTATCTTATCAGTTGATAATCTGAAGATTGATCGCCTTGCTTGTTACATTTTATGCACTCCTATTACATATGTTTGGCTTATAGGTAAGAAGATTTTCGTAAGAGATTTCTTCCATAAACCTTCTTCTCCAACACCTAACCACAGTCTCTTAGGAAGCTCAACCAATAAATTAATCTCCACACAAACCTTGCTAGGCTTGGCCTTGACAAAGTTGTTGTTACTAAATCAATATTTAAAGGCCTCCCAACCACTTGAGCAAGTGAAAATACCAAATGCCTATTGAAGAATAAAGCGGGTACGTAAAGACTCAAAAGATATCTATATTGGCACAATTGAAGATTCCACCTCCTGCCTTAACAAAGGATGCAATTTGAACATGCACATAAAAATCCATTGACATACTATGTAGACTTAAGTCAACAATGTAAATAATATTTCTCTAACAAAAATAAATAAGAATGTTCGTTTAATCAAGAAAACCCAATGTCAGCTTTCCCCTAAATCCAATAGTATGAAAATTCTTCCTTATTAAGTTTTCTATTTTGTTTACCTCTTGGGAATTTCCCAGTCAAAGCAAATTTAACATGAGGTTTGCACAATATTTCAACATCCTCAACCAAGAAAAAGATTGTTGGTTCCCCCTTATAAGATTGCAATATCTTAAGCAATGTTTTGAAAACCAGACCGGGCATTGAATCGATGGCCTGTCCGGTTCGCTGTTCAATAAGTTCGACTGGTTCACTAATTTATTTTTTTATAGTGTGATATAATTTAAAATGACCTACAATATATTTCTATGAGTACACAAGAAAATAACTACTTTTTGAGACATCCTAGTTCTAATACCCAAAAATACTAATCAAATTTCTAACCAAAAAAATCAAACTTATACAAAAATAAGTATAAAAAGATTAAAAAAAAAACAACATAATAGTTTAGCTTTTGGTATGTTCACTATTTTTCCGTTTTGGATTTTTTTCAAGATTTTTAATTTTTCTCTTTATTTAAATCAATTTTTATTTTGAAATTTAAAAAACTACCAAAGACCGGTTGAATAGGTTTTCTTCAGGTTCACAGATTTTTCTGCATTCTGTCCGGTTTTTATACAAACTGGATACGTAGATGGATTGGACCGGTGGCTCTTTTGTTTCGCCTTCCAATCAGTTGAACTGGCCGGTCTGGTCTGATTTTCAAAACATTGATCTTAAGTGGAAGCTAATCTTCACCCTCCTTGTGTTCCTCCATTTGTTGATACGATTGTTTCCCTTGCAAAACCTCCACAAAGGACCGTGTAGTTGCCCCATAAGCACAAGGCTGAGGGGTAGTGATTGCTACCATACATAGCAGAAACGAAATGGAGAATATGCTTAGAGAGAGAAATTTATAGAGAAAAGTCAACTAAAGCTAAGTTACAACTAGAATAAGAAGAAAAGGGGATTATGTTCGTTGATTTTTCGAGTTTTGGTTAATTAGGTCAACCAAATAATTCTATAAGCCAAGAGGTTGATTCCCAACTGTAATCTAATCCCAACCTTTCGTAGTTAAGTCTACTAATCTAATCATCTTAAGTGTAGATCCCTCCTATTTAGATTAACCGAACCTTATTAATTACCACATGGAAATCTAGCAACCAACTAGGTAAATTAGTTCTCCAAGATCAAATTGTGACCCTAATCAAGTGCTAATCTTGGTCTATAATAGATGTTTAATTCCCATATCCCCTCAATTAATCCAAACTAACTAAGAAATTAACTACCACTAATTAACTCTTAAACCCCTTAGTATTGTCGAAGTAGTCTATTTTGTCTCCTAAATCAATGCATTAATCTCTACCTATATGAAATTGGTTTCACACAATCATGCTAATTTAAAACATAATTGACAACAACAAAGCAAATAAAAGCATTGAAAAATAATTAAATTAAATAGACATGGAACTAGAAAACTAGAAGAACAAAGTAGGTGCATTGAAAGCTTGTAGGTGAGAGCATTTAAAGAGAATTTTGTAGACTGAGTAGACATGAAATAACTATATAAAAGAAGTATATTAAACATAAATGAGAGTTTACAAATATAAACTTCAATATTCAATAAGGAAAAATTCAAACTAGAACTAAAAGACATGAAAAGAGAGACTAGCTAGAAGGTTTCTCCCTAAGTGGGGAGGAGAAAAAAAGGATAATAATGGTGGCTAGGGCTTAGAATCAGACCTTAAGGTTCTATTTATAGTTAGCATAGGGTTTTGGTTGAAAAGACATGCTTGCCCATGAAAAATGGTAAAAAATGTACAAAATCGCACCTCTCAGAGCTAGTTCTCTGCCGACGGTCTACATAGCCCTGGAGCTTTCGGGATGAATGAGGTAAACAAACTAAATATAACCCTGAACACATACACACATAACTATAACATAAAATACATAGAAATAAAATGTAAAAATACAAGCACATAAACACTAAAAGTGCTCAAAATTAAAGCAAAAACCATTCAAATTTGATCATAAAAAAGCCTAGTTTTTTAGGGTAATTAGGTCCATAGTACAGTACCAGAAACCCAATATAGTTTAGAATTTTCCTTTCTAAAGGAAATAGAGAATCTTATTTTTTTTTTCCTTTTATCCATTCCGGATCCTCTATCTTATACAATGCACCAATTTCTAAAACTGGCAAAATGCGTCAATAGATGATAAATAATTTTAATTAAGTGGATATTGGATGAAATTCATCCAATTCATTTATAACCATTTAACAAATTGATTTAAATGAATATAAAAACGTTATCCATATATAAACTATTTAACCATTCACCAAATAAATGTATCATGACCTCCCATTCTTTCCCCTCCAACAATCGCAATCTCTTGTCTACAAAATCTTTTAACAGACTCCACTATCCACTTAATTAGACAATTATTTATGGAATAAACCCAATTCACATCTCTCCCTTTCAAACTCCTGGCTGATAATGAACAACAAATCCACTATCCTTTTCTACTTCCATCCCCGTCTGTCTAATACTTATTCACATTTCTATGATGTCTGTCTCACATCAGAAGTAGAAAGAGACATGATATTGTATGAGTTACTAATAACTTAAATATTTTGACGTCGTTAATTACGTTTAAAAGTTATTGAACCAATTCAAATTCAGAATGTTACAGCTAGTATTAGAGCGAAGTTCTTGTCGTCTCTACACAAGATGAGACTAGATTAGAAGTATTGGGCCGCACTATGTGGATATTAGACCCCGACTTTGCAAGCACGCAAAACCTTAAGGAAGAGTGCATGTGATGTCATGTTCCATATTGGAAGTAGGAGATGATATGGTATTATATATGATACTTTGGATCATTGGATACTAATAATTTGATTCAAACATTTTAGCCTTGTTGGTTATGCTTAAAAGTTATTGGATTAAAGCATTTTGGACTTGTTAGTTACGTTTAAAAGTTATTGGATTAATTCGATCCAATCTAGATGTGTATAAGAGACAGAGCTTGGAGCTTGCAGACCACAAAGAGCTTCTTCGACTAGGCCTTGGAAGGCATAAAACCTAAAAACTAATTTTAAACAAAATCAATCTTTTTTTAACTACAATTACTTGTAAGGTATTTATTACCATTGTTATAAGTTTTTTTAACTTGTATTCATAAAATTAAAGATGAAACCGTTAAAAATTTTTATTTCAAAATATTTTCATTTTGTCAACCGAACATCGAAAAATTGTATGAAAAATGGACTTTTCATGTAAAATTTTTCATTTTCCTATTTTCAATCCAAACGAACACACCCTTAAGAAATTGAGAAAAAATAAATGAAATTTTTTTATGGTTTCATACATACTTAAGCAGAGAATCTTCTTACAGTCTAATGGTACAGTCTATAGTATTTTGAGGTTTATTTATACATGCAAAATGGTAAATAATTCTTATGCCATTAGATGGATTATTTTAGGGTTCGCAATTTCTGACATGAGTTGATAATAAGATACGAATACGATACAAAATTAACACGACACGATTTGAAATTTGTCGAATCATTATTGAGTCAATCCGTTTATGATACAAAATTAAACTGGAGGATTCTTCATTTAAGCCCTAAATGAGATTGCGATTCTTCTCTTAAATGAAGAATCCTCCATTTATCTCTCTAGATGAGTGACTGACGTCAGAATAAATGCATAATTAATAGTGATATATTTGCTAAATTATCATTTCTATAAATTTTTATGACAAAACTAAGTAGTTTTCATTTTTCTTCTCCTTGATAATTAATTAAATTTAAAAATCATTGTTATTTAAGAAAATTAATCAAATTATTTTATTAAGATTTATACTATTTAATTAAATAATATACATAATTGATTTCTTGTAACAAATAAAAATTTATAACAAAAATTTTAGTAGGTCATTAAATTAGGGTAACATAATATTATAATTTCATTATATTTTTTTAAATATTTATTTTTTTATATTTAAACTTAAATTTGTTATATAAATAAAACAACAATTGAAACTACATAATTTTGAATATTAGAAATAGTAAATAGTAATGTAGATAAAATTTAGTCATTAATTTAAACAAATAGTGAGTTGTCATTCATTTATACCGGTAAATGAAGAATTCTCCATCCCCATAAATGAACGGAATCCTTGTCCCTTTTAGGGAATCATTCCCTTGTACTTTGAATGCTTGTACAATACAATACCATATGTTTAAAAAACTTATACTGTACATGTTGAACCCCAGTTATGATAATCATGTTTTGATGATGACCAAATCACACTAATGGTTAAATAACAAGTGTGCAGAAAAACAGGTAGGTTCGGACGCAAATGATCGTCTTTTCTTGGACCACAAGAATTCACGGATGCAAATAACTGTCTCGAGTGACGGAGCTTCGGACGATAGTAATCGTCCGACACAAAGAATTTGAAGAAAGTCTCGGACGAAGAATAGCTTCCGATCATATTCCAGTAGACTCTGCTTCGATCGGATGCATGTTCGGACGCATCCTGGACGTCCGACGAATACCCTCGAGAACGGGCCTTGCTTGATGTCGGACGCAAGGTTTTGCAAATGTGGCCGTCAAGAAGGTCCAACGGCTAGTTTTCCAGTAAACAGATCTGGAGCATGTTGGGAAGTTGTTGAAAACAGAAATTTGGCAACTATAAATACCCCTATTTCTGAATAAATTAGAAGGAGACTTCTACATTGATTACAAACAATTCTTATTCTATTTGGGAGAAATAGCTATTACAACACTTGTACCTACTATTTCTAGTGTGAAAGAGCTTAGAAGTGTAAAAGTTCTTAAGTGTAAGAGTGGAGAGATAACAATTGTAACAGGGAGGTTGTGAGTGTAAAACTCTTGGCTCAACTAAAGGAAATTAGTGTGAGCAAGTGATCCTCATTGTGTACGAGGTTATTGTCTCACCTACTTTTGAAGAGACTTTTAGAAAGTTTCAACTTCAAGTTGTGAACTTGGTAGTTGCCTTGTAGAAGCTCTTTGTAGTTGCCAAGCTCAAGCAGAAGGTAGGAGTTTGGTTTGATTCTCTTAATCTCAATATTCTTATTTGTTCTTTAAGCTTAAATTGTTGAATATCTATTGTATTCATTTGTGGTCTACAGTTTTCATTTGGGGCGGTAAAGGTTTCAATTTCTATTAAGCTTTGAGAGTGTCTAGATGTGATAACAAATCTATATGTAGTAGTATTTTTCAAAATACTACTATATGGACCGACTACTTAAAGTGTGGGCTGAAAAATTAATATATATGGTAAAATAGAAGGTCTCGTCAACATAAGTTTTCATCTTTGCTTGAAAATGATTGAGTTGTACACTATCTTAACTTGCATCAAATAGGGGTAAAAATGTGTCCCTGTTAGTTTTTGTCAAAATGTAGTATCCAAAATCTCCAGTCCAGTCCAGAGAACCAGAGGTACATTCATAATACTTTCGAAAAACTTCATGTAGTCTAATGTTAATTAACCTAACTTTTCTTTTTAAGTTTAAATTAAAGACAAAACTGGAACAAATCTTCATTAAAGCGGATTACCAAGGGAAATTTATATTCTGTTTAATAATTATTCTGTTAATTTTAAAAATTTATACAATACAAATAAGTAAAACAAATGATATTATAGTATAAAAGTTTATTAATCATGTCAATTTGCTTAATTTTTATAAAATATATTAACATTAATCAAATCTTATTCCTCATCCACCCAGATTGTATCCCACTTCGAAAACTACCCGCGCCACCTCAACCAGGAATTAATCTGTCTCTCTATACTCCTCCTGGATCCATTATAATATTACTGTCTTTAAACATGTAAATATCTAAATATATATGTGTATTAATTTTTGATCAATCAGCATTGAGAAAACAGAACGGATTTTTATTGGATTAAGTTCGTAAAAATTTGATCTTTCTATTATTGGAAGAGAATTCATTGAGCCCTTCTTCCCTAAGTAACAAAATTTTATTTTAATTCTTCCATAATGATTCTCTTTATTCTTTTGGTACGTAACCTTTTTTTGTTTTAATTATTTTCAAAGAAAAGAAGTGCAAATAACTGAGAATCTGTTTTAGAAATGTTATTTTAGCTGAATGTGAAAAGAAAAGAAAAGATTTTTGGTGGGAATTTCATTGTTGTGGTTGTTGTTGTTTATCGACCTGAGATTAATCAGCTAATATGTTTAAATTTTGGGTTCTAATTTTTTTTTGCCTGCAGTTTGTAGATTATATCATATCTTGTTCCTCATTAGTTTCACAGAAGATGCAGGTTAGTATCAATACCTCTCTTTCCAAACACGTTTTCTGTAGAAATGCCATCAACTACGAATTAGATTTTTATGCGAATTGGAAGTTGAACGAGTTCTAAGGCTAAGAAGTTGTGTAGTTGGCTAAAGTAGTCTTTTTCTTCTAAACTTTGTAAGTGAGACGCTCTTTAACCAAATAGTGTGCTTAGTTGCAATGACACCCTTCATTAATACTGGTAAAACTGTCAAAAGACCTTATTTTGCTTATACATTACATGCTGCTGTCCTTAATGGCTGGAATCTGGAAATTGAGAAAGCGTGCTGTTTGGCCATCATTGGATTTCTGTTTTGTTTACATAAGATGATAAAACCCATAAGAATTGTTATTTTTGTTTATTTGTTAATTGTTATATTATCTTTTTTGTGGGATGAAGTTTGCTAGTGTATATCGGAAATGTTATGCCAATAGAGATAAGGAATTGAATAAAGTTTTATTCACATGGTTTGTGGATCTCACATGTTAATCTTTTTTCGGTTGGTATTTGGTTGTGGAAATGTAGCTTTTCATATTACTTTTATCATATTGTATTTCATTGGTGTATCACAAATAGGCATCAAGAGCAAGGCTCTTTAAGGAGTACAAAGCGGTGCAGAGAGAAAATGTTGATCCATATGAAACTAGTTGGATGATCACAAACATAGTTGGATATCTGGATCTGTCTCTTATACATATCTTGTGATAAGAGACATGTGTATAAGAGACAGCCCCTACCATGTCACTACCCATTTTCCCCTAGCAATAGGTCAGGTTAAAGGGGTGATGGCCCCTAATATAACACACCTTAAGGATTAACTATCCTTATGGTGTGCCAATATTATAGGGGCCATCAGAAACTCCTTTTGAGGGTGGAGTTTTCCAGCTAGCATTTTCAGTGCCAGAGCAGTATCCTTTGCAACCACCTCAAGTGAGGTTCTTGACCAGAAAATATTTCATCCGAATGTTCATTTTAAGGTTTGACTCTTTCCTCCACTCTTCTCAATATGTTGCTTTCATATACTATTAACTGCTTCTAAGGAGATCTGGTATTCTTGACCATTAACAACAAAAGTTTTTTTATTTGTGTATCTTTTTCTATTTATCTATCTGTGTATGCTATCAAGTACTTTTAGATACCAAAACATAAGGATGACTCAGTTCGACTGTTAACCTCTTACACCAATCTAACTTATACATTTTTTTTCCCCAATGTGTTTGATCAAATGGCTTGGAGTAGTGAATTCTTTATACGATCTTTATGAACAAAAGTATAAATGTTGGACAGTTGGGATAAGTTTGGGTTTGGTCTGATTTTACGTGGTACAGTAGTAGAAATCTAAACAAACATTCTAGTTGGTTTGGCTCCCATTGTTAAACAAGAAAAGTTACAGGGAATAAGAGTTCAAACTTTGAACCACAGCATAGGACATTGTACTTATGTGCCACAGGCATGACATGCACATATGTTGCACCCTTCTATGTGGTCCGAAAGATTGTATTACTTATAGATTATGAGGATAGATGAATGGGTTGATGGTGGTAATTATGATGAACAGCTTGTTCTAATTAAGCATAATAGGAAGCCGTTGCCTTTCCTTTGAAGATTCAGTAGTAAGGGACTTGATTGACATTCAGTCTAATATTATATTTGAAAACAGAAGTATTGGATGAGAAAGTGCTATTAATATGGCTAATTTTGTTGATTCTTGCTGATATTTTTGCCCTTCTATGCAGACTGGGGAGATTTGCCTTGATATTTTGAAGAACGCATGGAGTCCTGCTTGGACACTTCAATCCGTTTGTCGGGCTATAATTGCTCTAATGGCTCATCCAGAGCCTGATAGCCCTCTAAACTGTGATTCAGGTATTGTAATCATTTTATACTAATCCGATGTTCAATTTGCTTTGGTGTTTAATTCACTGTCCTTGACATGTGAACCTTGTTTAGCTTCTAGGAATCAGTGACTTATTTCCACCAGGCTTGAAAAGTCTTTCTAGTGAAAATTGGAACTCACATAAAATCTTAACTTCAGTTTAAATTTAGTGTCTTGGAAGGGCTAAAATCTTTATAACATATGCTAATTGTTGTAAGCACATTTAAGCTTATATGATGTAGTTTATTTGTTTCATACTTTTTGACTATTGTAAAAGTTATAATAGAGTTGATAAACTATTTTCCTTCTTGCAGCTATCGATGGGGACAGGGTCAGGGGCTAAGCTCACCAAGTTTGCCCATGGAATTTTTTTGTAATCCATCTGCAAGTATTATGATGATGCTTCCCTACACATCTAGATGTGTATAAGAGACATTCATTTTGTGACAAAACAAAACATTGTTACCCAAGATATCATTTTAATTGGCAAGTCAATAGTTTGAATTATAGATTTATATTGGAAGTTCACCCTAGGTTATAAACTTGCCAGCCATGATGGCTGGATAGCAATAAAAAAGGTTGTCATTTTCAAAAATTTAACTCTTACAATTATTAAAATAAAATTTATGCATACAACTCAAAATTATGGAACCAATTCTATCCATTTTTTGTTAGTGTCACGGTAGCTTGCTTCCTTTAAACACTGAAATCCAGGGCAAAAAAAAAAATCCAGAAAATGTACAATCGTTAGGCTATTTGTTTTAGTCTACGTACTTTCTCTTGATTATAGATGATATGTCTACTACTACTCTAGGCACATTACTATCATTTAGATATATTACAATCTTTAGTGAAGTGTATAGAAATGTTGGCTTTGTTTAAGATTTACCTACCAAAGTTAGTACACATGCTAAATTCCAGATGTGTTAAACTGTATTGTGGAGCTGCACTAAATTAGTAGCATGATCACTGATGACAATTGATACCAAAATGAAAGAATGGTTAAGAGACTTGAAGTTTATTTTAAATATCAACGATATTTAAAGCGCAATCCTATGTGATGATGTGTCATGTCAAAATTAATATTCTTCCTAAAATATCCTTATTAGGTAATTTATATGTTCTCCTTAAAATATCATACATTATGGGGTTAATGCTAAATTTGAAGTTTGGAGAGAGACACTTGAGGCAAAAGGGTTTAGAATTAGTCGATAAAAAACAGAATATATGAAATTTAAGTTTAGCAAGGGTGCAAGTAGGAATGGAATAGGGGTTAGTATCAGAGATCAAAGCATACCTATAAGTGAAAATTATAAAGCAACTCCAGAATAGCTTGGTTTGGATAATTACCATAGATCAAGATGTTACACATCGGATACAAGCGAGTTGGAACTAAATGGAGAATGACATCGGGTGCTAATTCTTGAGCATCATCAATATTCCTTTACGACCTAAGGTTCCGATCCTGTCTAGAACGACAATTAGGCCAGCGGTGCTAGATGTGTATAAGAGACAGGTGTGAGACACACACATAAGCAAAAGATGAGAGTACAGAAATGCAAATGTTAAGATGGATGTGTGGGTACACTAGGATGGACAACGTACGATATGAGCATATCTGTCTCTTATACACATCTAGATGTGTATAAGAGACAGCTATCATGGACCATATACTCCTCAATTCCTAGATGAGCTATAGAGTGCTGATAAACAGGATTCATGCATGACCCTACTTAGTAGGATTAAGGCTTGGTTTGTTGTTGTATGTAACTTCCTTCCTCAACTACTCAACATTGTCTAACTAATTTATTTTTTATTTTTTGTAAATTAAATTTCAAGAAAGAAACATATTATAAGGATCTGCAAAATAACTAATAAGAGCATTATTATTTTCAGATGCAAATGGGTAGAGTGCCAAAATTTCTAGTAATACTTTGGCCTCGAAGCAGTATTTTTGGCATGTCTCATGCTTAGGATGGCTTTATATCTCGACAACATTGACTGCAGCTCTACAACTGCTCTTATGTTGTGGATCTTGCTTATGGAAAAGGAAGTGTTACTTGGAGGACGTGTGTAAAGGGTTGTATTGCCCAAATCCATTTCTTTTCTTCTTGTACCCTTAATATTTGTACGTGGATATGAATGTGCATGCTCTAATGACACTTAAAGGCAGGAGTGGGCTATGTGCTATTCAGTTACAATTTTTACAGTTGAGCGAGCTAATTGTGACTGAAGATGGTTCGGTGGCCAAAACTTTGTGATGGCAATAGACTTATAGCCATCCCGATTTAGTTTCTGGTCAACTACCTCAGACTTTGTTTATTCATGGAGAATCTATTAGGCTATACTTGTGGTTTACACAAATGGTTTTGCATATCTTTGTAATATATGTTTTCCTACCTTTACATGGATTTCAATTATCGAAGATTAAGCTGCTCCGGATGATGCTGATGCATTGTGCTTGTTTTTTTGCTTAGGCAATCTTCTTCATTTCAAGGTCTGGAGATATCAGAGGATACCAGTCAATGGCAAGGATGTACACTGGGCTTGCAGCCATGCCCAAGAAGGGATGAATTCACCATCTCCTTGGCTCATACTGTTCCTATTACCAGACGTATTTGCTTCTTCTCATTGGACTTCATATCTTTTGTTTGTTAATTAAAGAGTGTGCAAAACTATTGTAATCAATTCCTTGGAAGAGTAACTACGACTTTTACAAATATGGCTGTAAGCTTGTGCGTATCCTTATGTTGCACTTTAATCAGCATATTTTAGCTGATTCTTGAGACAGTGAGAGGAGGCTTATCTTGAGCAACCCCTACCAGGAGATAAAAGAGTCAAAAAGAAGGAAGATATGTTAATCCTTTCAGTGCACTCATGTGCCCTGTCGTTGTAACTAGGGGTGTTCATCCTAAGTCACTGATTCAAAACATCCGCGGAACATAAAAGAGTCAAAAAGAAGGAAGATATGTTAATCCTTTCAGTGCACTCATGTGCCCTGTCACTATGATTGTAACTAGGGGTGTTCATCCTAAGTCACTGATTCAAAAAATTTGCGGAACAGGAAAAAGAGAGTATTCGAACTGCTTTCTGAAAGCAAGTCGGGTATCGGGTCACATTTTAATGACTGAGGGTAGCCCCTGACCCTTGTCCCATGTTCATAGGGTAATTTTGTAAATTTGATTAATAGGGTTTCATCAGAAATTAATACTTACTTAGAGTTATTAGTAGTCCACACATCTTCTTCTTCCCTTCCTCTTCCTTAGTTGTGTTGGAATGTTCTTTGTCTAAGGCTGTTGTAAGCTTTTTAAGCTTGTTGTCTATTGGGATGTATTTTGTGACTTAATTGTTATTACTATTTGCCTGTTGTTTTGTGCTACCTTCTTGTTGTTGGAATGTAATGTGGGGATGTATTTTGTGACTTAGATTTAATGGTTATCGATTTAATTGTAAAATTAACTTGCCTAGTTATCATTATTTAAAATTTTCATATTTTGTTGTTTACTCGGCCCTCTTTTGACCGGGTAGGCCCACTTTGTATCGATCGAATATAGGGTTAGAATTTTCTTAACCAAATCAGTGAGGGTATGGTATGTTTTTTAGCACACGGATCGAGTACCCGGTTTATGAACATTCCTAATTATAACACAAAGCGATATTTCATTTCTATATATAACCGTCAACACCCAAAAAAAAATTATATATATATAAAACTACCGGAGTGTATGGATTCTACTACATTTTGAAACCAAGCTATTCTGGAGTTGCTTTATAATTGCCAAGTGCGTAATATACATGCATTGCCAGAGCTTAATATCTGACATCCATAAGAGTTGTGCAGTATTGAATTCATGGACTTGGCAGTTGGTACTATGTAGAGATCGGTAATTAATGGGTCTTTTCTGTAGTTCTATTATTCTCTCCGCACCCTGCCTTGATGCTTCATTCTCTTGTGATTGCTTTGTGGAAAGGACAGATTGTAAGCTTTTTATTCTTAAAACATAAAAATCATGGTTTCCAGTAGTTAAATCTTAAAGCCTCTATGAACTTTCATCAGATTAATAGTTTTTATCTCTCAACCTATTTCTTAGCACATAACTAGATCAAATAAAATTGCCCTTACTACATTTATATTTTTGCTTTGTTTAGACAGTTGTTATTTAAGTTATTATTTAGAATATTATTAGAATAATTAGTGTAGCAACTTTTTAGATGTGACGTTTGTGAGATAAATAGGTATCAAAAACTTGTTATGAAATTATTACAAAATATTATTTGTAAAATAATGAAAAATTTAGATCTATTTCACTCTTCTTTTTAAGAGTTATTAAAATATTTTAATTTTCTGTTTTCCCCCCATTTTCCCTTTTCCCATTCTCTTGCCACTAGTAAATAAATAAATTATTATCTATACCTGATTGATACAAGATATGGTTTTTTATGTGTTTAAATAATTTAACTTCTAAAAAATTATGCTTGCAACAAGCTATATATATTTTATTGTATTTGCAATTAATTATTAATAAAATTAGCAAATAAAAAAGCAATACAACAAAATATAAGGTTAAATCAGAAAAGTTACAAAAATTTATTCTTAATGTACAATACTACAATGTAGAATGCGATCTCATAGAACCTTTTATTTTTAGCATAACAATGATAAAAAGTAACAAATATAATGGTTGTTTAATATAGGGATCTCTTATACAATAAACTCATGTGTATAAGAGACGCTCATGTATGCATTATTTTTATTTGTATACTTAAAAATATTTTTCAATTTTCTTTTAGCTTTCATAAAATGTTGTATATATTTATGAAATAAACATATGTTGCTTGCAAAGCATATTTAATCTAAAATTTAAATCACTTAGACATATTAAGAAATTAGAGCTTGTAGAAATTTTTATTTAGTATGGGGAGAAAGAATGTGAAAAAAAAAAAAAAACTAGAGAGAAAAGGATATTAATTTTTTTTTTTTTTAAAAAAATTAAAAGGAAAAGGAACTATCATTGAGATAGTCAAATGATATTGCTTGAGCAATAATATAATGCCAGAGCTATATTTTTTATCTAAATACCAAAATTATCCTTAATAAGCCAAACATAAGTCCCACATGGCCCACAATAACACAATCTCTATCCTCGACGCCGTCGAAAAACACTAAAATTTTCTTTTATTACAAACCAATTCCACTATGACACTACATCTAGATTTTTGCGGTCAAAATGTTAACAGTATAATCTAGATGCAAATGCCTTAATTGCAAAAAATTGTAAATGTCACAGTTGTGAGAAATTCTCCTAGATTTCATCACTATGTAATTCTAATGCATATTCGCTAATCTAATACTTTTCTCATTCACATTCATATTAATTAAGCAAAAAGAACATTCATCAAACATCTCAGTTTGGTGAAAAAAGTCCTCCAAAAATGTCGCAATCATCACATCTTTTTGTTCTTCTTCCAGAGTATTTCTAGTAAAACTTTACAAGAACACTAGAGCTAAATATTTTTCCATCCATTTTCCATTGCCTTTATCAATGACAATTTGATTACTTCAACTTCGAATAATAGCATGTGTATCAGTTCTTCTTTTCAGCAATGCCTCTTCCAGAAGAGCGCAGTCATTTGGCTTCTTGGCCACTATACCTATTTCGAATTACTCTCTTTTGACAGCAGATAACATCAACTTCTATTCTCACAGCATTTTCCTTATGTTGCTTCCATTGTAGTCCCTTACTCAATTCCCTTTTCTGATAAGTTTTATCTATTTCCCTCTGTCTCTTTTTTTTTTTTTAAACTTATCTCATATCTAGAATTAGTAGTGTCCTTGAGGAGTTTATGAACTCCAGTAAGCACTATCTTCTCTTCCACTTAGTTTAATTAAGATTTGAAAGACTTCTTCATGTCTTCCTTGCAAAAGAATTCTTTTAGCAGCTCTAGTTTCCATTTGAAATTCACTATCAGTTTAGAAATCAATTCCATCATGCTCCCTGGATTTTCTTTGATTTGATCATATCATTCTAGATAACAAGAGTTACCCATTTATCCTCCCAGATTTTCATGTTCAGACCTTCCATTTTGTATTCTTTTCTACATTCCAAACATGATGCTATCTTTGGTACATTTAGCCAAAAAAAAAAAACTAATTTCTATGTTGGTGTGATAAATATACATTATATAGAATTAGTGTCATACTACCTCTATCTCATACTAGCAGGTATTGTGATGTTTAAAAGAGTTAGTGTCATACATCACGAAGTAAATGCAATAAAGAATGAGATGTATCATGGGTTAATGATTGGGTTACACGAGTCATTGGTACAATCAGATTCCAAATAGGCCATAGACTCTATCAAATAGAAGCTACACTTTCCACTGTTGTTCAAGACTTGCTAATTGATGGGGTAGTTTAATAGTTTTTAGGGCCTAAAACCAAATTCAACCAGGGCCTTTATTTTCTTAATAAATTTAATATAAATTCTCATTTAAAATTAATTTTTATAACTTTTTGAAATGCAAAATTTAAAATTATTATAATCAATTTCTTCTAATATTTTTTTCTCAAACGTATTCAAATATTTCTTGATACAATGTTGACCTTAGGTAACATTTTATTAAATTTAGTTTTGAATAATTTTTTAGAGTCGAATAAATAGTTTCAAGAACCATTAGCATGACAATGAAAAGTAATTTAAGTGGTAAGACCTCCGTGACCTATTCTTATACACATCTAGTCAATCCTAATGATTCCTTTTTTTAAAAAAAAAAAAAAGGAATCGATTAGGATTATTCCATAGGCATGCATGCATTAGAAAACAAATTATTTATGTTATTGGACTCTTTATCTTCTGTCATACAATTTCTTTTAAAATATTTAATTCTAAAAAAAGTACAAATTGTAATTCTAAAAACATACAAATCATTAATATTAGAATGATTTTTATGTTTTAAGAAACTTTTAACATTAAGATAGTTCTTTTCTAAAAAAGATATAAAGGGAGTTCTCTTGTCTCTAATTGTCTAACAGTCTTAGAAAATTAAAATATTTTTATATATCTTAAATTGTTCAATTTTTTATTTTTTTTTTAAATGAGTATATAGTTTCGTCTATATATGCACAAGAAATAATCGCTTTAAAATATTTTTTTGGATTACAAGAAACAAAATATACCTATAAATAATATGATTTAGCAAATTAAAATATAAACTAAAGAATAATCAAATTTTTAATATATTTCACGTGATATATATACTGATTTATAAGTAGATGTTTCATTCTTTATCTAATACGTATTAAAATGTCCATTGATATATATTTACGGATTTACCACTAAATACAAATAACAAATTCGATTGCATTTTTTATAAATCTTGTATCAATCAGGTATATCTAAAATTTTATAAAAAATTAAAGTGTTCTATAAAATATAAATACTTATTCTGAAATTCATCATAGAGCTACATGTGTGTCAAAATCATAAAATATATTTAACATGAAACATATACATACATACATATATGTATATATATATATATATAATTAAAGTGTTACAAAAACTTAAAGTGTTCTGTAAACTATAAATACTACTATTTTGAAGTTTATTAAAGAGCTACATGTGTGTCAAAATCTTAAAATATATTTCATAGAGAAGCTAATAGAGTAGACTAGACTTCGCCACCCACAGCCTAAAATTTAGTTATCAAAGTGGAAAAGAAAGTAAGAAAGAAAGACAAAAAGAAAGTGGCAAACATTTAGATAAAAATAGCTCTGGCATTATATCTGT